>CM034154.1:304584754-304725441 GCA_019776745.2 Taxus chinensis
TATTAAATGCCTATTGTTTCATTGATCCTTTCCCCACACCCTTTACTAAAGATATTCTTGAAGGTGTGGTAGGGTGCAAGATCTAATCTTTCACATATGTTTCTCCAAAAACCATCAAGTACATATAGCACGTGAGGATCAACCTAAGACAATTTTTTCTATAGATTGGGGTTTCTATGCATATAAAATTATGCATTTTGGGATTAAGAATGTGTCATTGGTATTCTCGCGCATTGTTGTTGGGTAATTTGAATACTTTATCCATAAGTTCTTGCAGGTGTACCTTGATGACTGGATAATGTATGGTATAATTAAAGACCATTGTGATTATTTGAGACTATTGTTTTAAAGATGTAGGTAGTCGCGCATATCATTGAATATCAATAAGTACATATTTACAACACCTTTTGGCATAGTTTTGGGGAATATCATCTATAAAGAGGTTCTTTTGGTTTATAAAACAAAGGTAGCCTTGATATTGGGATTACCACAACCAAATAATCATAGTGAAGTGTGTAGTTTCCTTGGACATGTAGGATATTATAGTAAATTTATTTAAGGGTATGCCAAGATTGCTACACCATTGGAGTATTTGTTAAAGGATAAGGGGAAATTCTATTGGAGGGATGTGGAATAGTAGGATTTTGATCAATTAAAGGAAATATAACTATTGTTCTATTCAGTTTCATTCATAGAGTTTACCTTTTCATGTACATGTGGATGATTCATGTACAATAATTATGGCATTGTTTTCACATCCTAGTGAAGGCAAGATCAATCATCCTATTTATTTTGCGAGAACAAATTTAACACCTGCTGAGCATAACTATACCACAGCTGAGTGTGAGGAATTATCTATCATGTACATGATTCATAAATTCAAAAAATATTTGCTGGTGATACCATTTATCTCTTACAATGATCACATAGAACTCAAGTATCTAGTTAACAAACCAGTATTGCAAGGGTGCATCTGTACATGGATTCTTTTGTTCCATGAATTTGAATTTTCTATTATAGAAAATATTGGAAAGATTTTTTTGGGACCTAACCATATTTTGCGCATCAATTATGGAGAATATTCAAATAATATTGAGGAAGCTATGTCCAATACATAATTTTTTAGGTTGCATTGTTTCCTATCATATTTATAGGATATAGATATATTATTACACATAGGCATTGCACATGAAATAATTAATACAATGTAGAAGAAGCTTCTAGCTATATGTGTTTCACCCTATCATTTGGTAGGTGGAGACCTGTATATAATAGGTAGAGATGAGGTATATTGGAGGTGTGTCTTGGAACATGAGAGTGAGGCAATAATATAAGAAGATAATAATGGAATTTTAGGAGGACATTATGCTAGAGAGGTCACTGTGCGCAAGATACTCCTCACAGGACTGTGGTGGGAAACACTCTACAAACATACCGAGGAGTTTATCAAGGAATGTGATCACTTTCAAATAATGGGAAAACATGGGTAGTGTGTTGAAATTCCATTGATACCCATAGTAAGAGAAAAAGCAATCAAAAAATGGATAATTGACTTTGTTGGTTCAATTGTACCTTCTGCACAGAGGACGTGAACATGATACATCATCACTTACATACATTATCTTACACAATGGGAAGAAGTAGCACCCACTAAGGATTGTACTACTGTTACAACTACATGTTTCCTATGAGAGAATATTATTAGCAGGTATGGTTTTCCATTGATCCCTACTAGTGACAGGGAAACCCATTTCTTGAACAAGACAATTAGAATATTATTTTCTGAATTTATGGTAGCTCATTATAAGAATACTCCCTTTCACCCTTATTCCAATGGTGTTATAGAATCTTTCAATAAGATATTGGGTCACACATTGACAAAAAAAATGATGTGGGAAGAAAATATTGGGATGAAAAATTTTCAATTGTATTATGGGCATACAGTACTACCTACAAGAAGTTAAACAAGGAAACACCCTTTCACTTGGTGTTTGGTGTAGAGGCAATTTTACCTATGGATTTCATTCTTCCCTTCTTATGTATTACATACATAGGAGGCCTTGTTGATAAAAAAGAAGTAGAAGAGTGCATTGAAATATTAATGTAGTTGGATGAAAGGCACGCAATTGCATGATGGATTCAAAAAATAGAAAGGGGAAGATAGAAGGCTATGCATGATAGGCATATTAAAAACAAGTCTTTTTTAGTAGGATAAATGGTGTTTTTGTTTGATTCAAAATTTACATGCCACCTAGGGAAGTTCAAATTTCATTAGTTAGGATCCTTTAAAGTAACCAAGATTTTGGAATCTGGTGCATGTCTATTGCAGATATTGGATGGCCATATGTTTCCTAGTTACTTTAATGGAAGTAGGCTAAAGACCTACTATAAATAAACTTCCTTTTTGTTTGTAATAACTTGGTAGTCTTGTCATTTATGTTAGGTTTCCCTTTCATATTTTTTTGGTGATTTGTAATAAGTTTTCCTGCACACATGAGCTAATATATTTGTTCTATATTGATGTGTAGAGGACTGTACATGCTTTTAGTATGGGGTAGAAGGAAAAGGCATGGGATGGAAAAATGATTGAAATAGTTAACTGCATGAGAGTGCACATTCTTGAGGAATTATTCTTATGATTGGATTGATAAGGTGCGAGTGCACACAGTTTGGTGGGGTTTTTCATATAGAAACTGGGTAAAGATAGAGTAACGATCAATATAACAAGAGGGATGCAGCATGGATAGAAACTACTTAGTAAGTGACATAGAGGAATAATAGGTACAACACAAGAGGGTGCACGTAAAGGTTATGCAGCCTAAAAATTAATCACACACCAGAAGGTTATGGACTATCATGCATGGGATAAGGTTATGATGATCCCAGATTCTATGGAAAAAGGTAGGAAAATGAAAAAGACACATTAAATCCAAAAAATTAGTGGTAAGTGAGTGCATTTAATGTGATCAAAATCAGAAATCTATAAAAGGGAGAAAGTGTAGTTTTAATACTCACCTTGCGAATTGAGAATTTATGTGCATTATATATTTTAAAAACTAGTAAAAAAAGTGCAAAAAAGTGTGGATTTTGAACCAAACATCAATGAAGGTGATCGAACAACCATTGTCTAGAACCAAATCCCCTTGCATTTGGAATAACAGAGTGGAATTTTTTGGAAAGGTTTGGAGAATATTTTAGAAGATGTGAGAGGGTTTGGCATAATGCAAATTCAAGTAAAGAGGAACTTGAAAATTGAAGGTACTCAGTGATAGATTCAAGGGTTTAAACATGGAGTATTGAGTAATTAAGACTTGTAAGGGTTTTGGTACCTAGGGAACAAAATTTGTAGGATTTGTAGTTGCAAGAGTTTTAAACCTAGGAAGCAATGACACTAAGAAAGAAGGTATCTAAGAAAAATAATCCAATGGATGAAGACCATGATGAATGGTACTTAGAAATGTAGTACCTGCAGGAAGTGATAGTTAGGAGATCATTTTATATGAGCTACAGAAAAATGGCGGTGATATAACCTTGGAAAAGATGAAAAATATTGTTGAATCGACACCAAGAAGGTTAGAACTCATAATTGAATAATGGAAACATTTAGAGAACTCCATCAACATAAATTTCCCCAAACTTCTCCAAGTACCATGAGCCTAATTTTGAGTACATGGTGGATATATTATTTGTTCCTTGATTCTTTTGGGAATTACAACTATTCTTTCAAACTGGATTCTTTTCATTCTATTCCTTACTCCTTAATTTTTTCGTATTTCTGAGGATGAACAATATCCCTAGTGTGGGGTAATTTTTGGGTGAGAAAGTGGCTAAATATAAGCTATGAGTAGAGAATGAATAATGTGTGCAAAAGGTCATGTGTAACCATAAGAATAATGTCTATAAGTTAGAAGGGTGTGTGTGGAGATACGTGCAAGAACAAGGAGATAATACAAGTTTAAAGCAGGGAAAAATGTGCATGTATGATTAAAAAGATATCGATGCACAAAGGTTCACACACAAGAACAAAAGAAACAATATTTATCCATAAATGTGGAAAGGGCTAAAAATAGGACATGCAGGAGATGGTGTATTCACCAAGGCAATCCAAAAATAGAAGCATGGATGAGGCACATTCAAGACTTAAGAGAAACATAGGTTATGCATGGATGGAGGAAGCTAAGTATAGCATGGCATGGAAAATAAAGCAAGTTATTTATAGTGTGGAGACAGATATACTTATAATGCATGCAACTAGAAATAAGTAGAGGTTATGTATAGCACACAATAGGACACTTATGAAGAACCACAAGATGATGCCTAATTATAGGAAAGTGCAACCATCTAGACTATATTTAGGAATTCTTTATTAATATATTAAAGCATGTGGGCGGTGAAGGACAAGTTCCCACCCTATATATATGTATGATGTTTATGTAAATTAGAGTGGGAGCATTTGTATGTAAGTTTGAGTGACAAAATATATGTGTTGTTAAGTGTTTGAGTCATATATCATTATATATGTTAGTCATGTGTTTTTAATCGATGATCTAGTATGGATTTCCAAAGTATGAAGGGATAACCATGGTGTCCTCGGTACTTATATACTAACATTGATTGTATATTTTGATGAATGAATATAAGCTCCTTTGACAAACAATTGTTTTTGTGCATACTGTAATGACCCATAATCTACATATGGAATATATATTTCATCTTATGTTAATCATGTTTTTAGGATTCATGTCTTAATTACTTCCCTAAAAGGAAATCAGGAGAGTTGTGCATGCTTCGGGTGAGCACTTAAAAATATATCTAAGTAAGGTGCTAGCACACCCTACTATGTTGTGTCAATTTACTAGAATGTAGCACAACATGAATATTTTTATAGACCTCCACATGTATCAAACATGATTTATATCGCACCATGGATAGGTTTAGTTCTTAACTCATCCACCTCCTATGAAACTATCCCCTTGCATTTTAATGATCACATTTTCAAAAGGGTTACTTGGGTTAGCCGACATAGGTGATACTTGTGTGTTACTTTGGCTAGATACCTAATGAAAGTTCATCTATATATATAAAAAATTACCTTAACCTGGTAGAAGTACTAAGTATTGAGGACCTATCTAATATGATAAAGATAAATTGCTAAAACATTTTTTCCTTAGAGCACATCATCACAACAAGAAGTTGTAAATCTAAAGTCATCTATATTACCACCTTAGATCAAGTGTTGAACTAAATATTAAGTAAAAATGCTTATTTCACTAAATCTAGACTTATTCCAGTCTGAGCAGCAAAAACATATAGCCAATACTAGAATCCAAAAGTACTTGTTTTGGATTCCAAAATGTTAAATATTGGAATTATATGGACTCCAAAGCAGCTCATATTGGATACCAATATCACATATATTAGAATCCAAAATCACATCTACTAGAATCCACACTCACATATGTTGGAATTTAGTACATTCCAAAGTCCCATATATTAGAATCAAAAAAATTAAATATTGGAATCCATTAAATGGTATAGCGTCTGTTAGGCATTATCTATGTTTTGAACTAAATAGAACATGTATATGTTTTATACGGGCTAGCAGCTGCTAGGCATTATTTATGATTTGTTATGTACAGAACATGTTTCTATTTTGAAAGGGCTAGTGGCCACTAAGCAATATTTATGCTTTGCTATATACAAAACATATTTCTATTTTATATAGTCTAACAGATGCTATGCATTATTTATGACATGTTATGTACAAAAAATGTTTCTATTTTATATGGGATAGTGAACATCTTCTCTTTTCCTTCAATGGTTGCAACAAAGGCCATAACTTGGTGTTAAATTTGACGCTCGTTTAGACATTTTTAAATTTTTTTAATCCTTAAATTGGTTGCAAATCTTTGAAATAACCGTCACATATGACTTGCATATTATAGATATGACCATAAATTTTTCTAGAGACTTATTTATATATTAATTATATTAAAAAATATTAAAAACAATTAAGTATATATATTATAATTTTATATATTTATTTTATGAGCAGTGTAAAAAAATATTAAAAATACTCTTGCACATGCTGAAGAACTTCCTTTGGATGATGTGTTAACACTGTGTTTAAATACATTTTCACATGACTGATTTAGTGACCATGGGCATCACTCATGGAGATCTACTATGAACAAATATTGTCCTAACTCCCTTCAATGATGTCGCACTACTCAGATGATTCAGACATGATCCAAATAAATCATCTTATAAATGATCTAACAATGTTGATCACGAATTCCACCTCCTGCATACTAATTGAAGCATGAAATGAGTGTCAAAAGACATTATTGACATCCTCACTATCACCTACTTTGCATAAAATGATGATAAAGACTACACTTTTTCGATCTCTTACTTGGAAGCAAAAGGTTGCATCGGATTCTGCCCTGTCCATTTATGCTTCATGATTTCTTCAGAAAAAACAACATACTATTTTTAGTAAGTATGAAAAATCAGCTACCTCGAACCAGAAATGGATGTTGCAACTCATATTTCCCTATCTCCCTGTATTCTTCTCACCATCTGGATCAATTTTCTATTTTTGGCAGGTGCTCATGGGACTACTTACTATTTTTAGTAAATGTTGATTTTGGACCAAAACGACCATTTTGGCAATCTCTCCTTGCAATACATCTTCCATGTTTAATGCCTCTTTCATAGTTTCTTTAATTGACAACTTTCTCAAAATGGCAGTCCTCCATGTAGAGGACCTATTATTGTTGGAAAGTGAACCTATGATGGTTAGATCACTACTAAACAAATTTTTCTGATATGGGTTTTTTTTCCCAATATCACCCCTTTAAAATCTTGGACCTGTCCACTTACTAGTTTGGGATATTTTAAAGTTTTAATTTTTTGACCTTGTAGTGCTTCTAGACATGGCAGCCATTAATGGACCTTGAAAATTATAGGTCTAGTTTTCTCCTCCGTTCATAATGCAGTTTATATATTTGATATGGTTTTTTTATTCTTGTGCTTCTGGTGAAATCTCATTTCAATTCGACTGTCGGTTTGACAGGAAATCCAACTTATTTCTTTTTTGGTCTAGAAAGAATATTTCTTCATTTTGAATGTTTAATGGCATGGGAGGAGGGTTTTAAGACATGTTTTTTATGGAGGAATGAACAATAAAATACATGTTTTTCTTCTTATTTTAGTCAATATTTATTCTAAAACCTACATATTATCATGGAGTAGAGGAGTTCCTTTATGTAGAAAATATGGTTTGAGCTTTGGAAATGGTGGAGTGGTGGTGAGAAGTTACAGAGGGAGTTACAGAGCATGTGCATGGAGGAGTGAGATGTTAGAAGCGGGAAACAGGTGAGTATTTAAAATTTTAAAATTTAGATGAGAAGGGAGATGGGTGAATTTTTCAAGGTTTGATGTCCCTGACCAGTGAGGGACATGAGGGACATCAAATTCCATGGCGGTCCTAGTGATGACACATGGCAGTGATCAGACGGCTGAGGCTTTGAGCTCCCACAAGCACCTCAAGGCTGAACTGGCAATTGGAGGTCATATGTGGGTCCATAGGGATTTATGGGGGCTGGACGCATTTTCCCAACCTTGATGTCCCTAACCTTGAGGGATGTCAGGGACACAAAATCCCACCATGCTCTTGGAGGTGAAAATTTGACTAACTCTTGAACCTTGAGTACAATGTATGATGACAATATCTTGAGCTCGCAATGGATGCTTTTGATGAAATTGTATATGATATTGAATGGAATGAAATTTCCTTCTAAATCCAATGGTGGGGGTATCAAGTCTTAATTTATCCATTTTATCCCTAAAAAGGTAGATTTGTGATCTGGTACTCCACCTATGCATGAGAAAAACTACTTCCAAAACCATTGCTCTTAAGTGTTGTGAAAAAAATAATCACACCATCTTGTAGATATTTTGATTCCCTTCCCAAATATGTTTTTATTTTCTCCTAACTTGATCTGAAGCTCTCAAAATCACCTTTGGAATCTCAGCAGTTGTTTTGACCTGTGCATTTCCTAGGCCTGTGAACCATATTTTTTATCAAACTTCTCCAAACTCTCCAAATCTTCCCCGAATCTTCCAAAATCACTTCCATGATTTTTCTAGGCATTTAATTCACCTCCATGTTGTATTTTTATCCTCATTTCCACTTCAAGATGTTGCTTGATTCCTAGGAATGCCAATGATAGCCCTTCCCAACACTACCAAGAGATAACATTTTTCAAGAACTCCTAAAATCACCTAGAGGAATGAATTAACACCAAGTCAGAGGTTACTAGGCTAACTAGTTAGACCTGGGGTGCCTCAAAATGATAAAACATGAAAAATTTACTAAAAGGGTATCGTTTTCGTGCTTGGAAATTATCAATTTCTCTGTTCCACATTTGTATGACAACAACTGGCTCTAACATGGGGACATGACATGGACTGAACGCAAAGAAGACATGACATGGGGAATATAGAATATCAAATTTAGACCATAGGATCCTTTGACCAGTGCCTTATCCATTGGGCCATGCAAAGTCATGTACAAATTACAACAAGAGAGATAGAGAGCGAAGAAGGAAACACACAAACATCAAGCAAAATGAAAGGAAACACATAACATACATGGAAAGGAATGAAAAACACAACAAAAATGGAAACACACCTAGTAGTCACCTATGGTACAAGGCAGGGGACAGCCCACTTTCACTAAAGAATTTATTTTTTTACTCAAAATTTGCCCCCAAAGAGGCAACACTGAATGATGATGTTCTATGAAGCCATTGAATGGTTCCATAAATTAGCCTCCTCTCCTCATATACTTATGAAATCTAGGTTCTTTCACATTTTTATGTACACCTTGTAGGAGTGAGCCTACATGAGATTATTGATGCTTAGGTATTCACTTAGAAATTACATTTCCTTCATGTTCTTTGAAATTGGTTTCATAATGTCAGTTTCCTTTCATATTTATCCACATAGTTGATTCTTCATTGAGCATCTCATCTCTGCCCTGAATTTATTTTTCATTCAAATTTCTTCAATATTCTAAGTTACTTTATTTCCTGGGTCTATACTCACTAATATCTTCTCCATGAGAAACCTTTGATTCATCCTTTATCTCTACTCCACTGTGAGGTGTTTGAGTATTGACGGAAGGACCACATGTAACCTCATACTTGGCTTGTATTTTCATGGCATGAGTTAAGAGATCAAGAATTAGTTTGGGGTCTTCCGTAACTTCCACTACATCCAATAGTTCTTACACAAAGATCTCCTTTGTCACTTCCTGCATCTCATTTTTGTATGCCTTCAAAGGATCTTTATTTTTCCGCTCAAGGTAACTATTTGGAGGGATTACTTCATAATCTTGGGAATCGCTACAATTTATCACTCTTTTGTCCAGAGGAGATTTAGCTTCAAAGGCCTCAAAAATATTTGCTTCAATTTATACATTGCAAAAATATTCTTCCTCTTCGAATGGGAAATAAAACACCTTGATTTCATCATTTCATCCATCAACCATTAGCTCAGGAGGGGCATCATATTTTTTTGTTGCTTTGTTTCAACATGGAAAACCTTCACATCAGTTTTGTGCTTATCAAATTTGTGCTTATCTTGAATATTCATGGCTTACATCAGAAGTTCGAGACTAAGCTCAAGGTATTATGTTTCTTCCACGGCTCTTAGTAGTTCTTTTATGGATGGTAATTTCGCACTATTCGAGGGCTTATTATAGAAAAGATTGGTCTCTTCCTAGGTGACATGATCAAGGGAGTCCTCATCTTTGAATGGGAATGAGAATATCTCCTCATCATGGATAAGCACATAAGCTATTTTTTCTGCTTGAAAATCATCAAGAACCATATCCTCTTCTTCATAGTTTGCATCATCCGGCAATTTGGGGCTTCCCTCTTGTAACTTAAATCTCCTCAATGATTCTTCAAGGTCAAATCCTCTCCAAGAAGGCATGTCTAGCCCTATCAAGATGGGAATATCCTCTTTCTCCTCAGTTTTCACAAAGTGAATCATCCGCCTAGTATCTTGATACAAGATGTTGGATTTTGGGCTTCCGAAATTTCGTACTGTGTAAATCATCTTCTTCTCTAGAAGAAATTTCTCCATGTCTCCCTTCACTAGTATGGTTTTGTATGAATAATTCATATGAATTTTCCCTCCCAAGTCTCAGAAGAATCTTTGACTTAGTAACATTCCAAATGAAGCTATAATGTCAGCTACCAAGATCATCACCGAAATTTTCTTTTTTGGAAATCTGGCGAGAGCCACCTATACACCTTTGACCTTCCCTACAAGTGAGACCTATTTTGAATCTAGGGAGTAAAAAGAGCCACCTGGTGGATTCATGGTGATTTTGAGAGCCTTGGTGACCTTTACAAGCATTACATTATTGGAGGCTTCAAAAGCTATTATGCAGTTGTTCAATACATAATCTCCAACAAGAAGAGATACATAGAAAGGTTCAACCTTATCATTCTTTGATGCACTCAATGAAAGCATGTTCTTTGATGGAGGTGTAGGTGGGTTTGGTAGTATTGCTTTATAACTAGGAGCTATAGTATTGGGTGTTAAACTACCACTCCTGATGTATTGAATAAATCTCTCGAATTGTTTGGGGTGAGTCTGGAAATATTCAGTTTCAGTAATCTACACTTTGGATTTGTTTGCATATTCTATGAATTCAAAAGGAGTAGATGCAAGTGAGGGTTATCAAGGGATTGCTTTTCGATTTAGGACAAGTTTGGAAGCAGGAGTAGATTTTTATGGAACATATGGGATATTTAAAGGTACACTAGGAGCTTTCAAAGTACTAGATTTTACAGGAGAAGATTAATATTTATAATTAGAAGAGGCATCAAAAGACTTCCTTGGAATTACAGGAGCCTTCTTTCTTGCTGCAGGATCAGGCTCCAATAATGCAAACTCCATTTAGGGTGGGAGTGAAGATCCTTAAATAATTATTTTGTTTTGCAAATTCTCCACTGGAGGATCTTTAGTCTTCTTTTTCTTTTCAGCAGTAAGGGAGATGCTTTTTTCTCAGACTGAGAACGAGTGAATAATGCGCATGAGAAATTGGGTGCATCTTCTTCTTCATCCTCATCACCTCCATAATACTTACATAATCTTATTTGTGTATCATTCTAAAGTTCATCAACTTCTATAAAATCACCAACTTCACTTTCATGTTTAAGCTCTTCTTCATTTTCTTGACTCCTATAACTTGCATTGACAAGTGGGGCCTCTAAGGAAAGCCTTTGGGGTTCTCATGTAATTTTATTTGTGTTGCTTCTTTAGGAAGGTTCTCGTTCAACATTTTCCCTCTTCAACAATGCCATCTCATTTGCAAGTTTTTTTAGCAATGGATTTGTTCTTTCATCTCCCGAAGATTGAGCTTTACCCTTTGAGGTATTCTTAATCTTTCTAGATAGAATGAGATCGTCATCCTATCCAATGGATAATATTTTTTCTTCTGCAATTGCCCTCAACTGAATGCTTCGTAGGAAAAATTCTACCTCTGGTGATTGAGCACTGATGAAGAATCTCTTGACATTTTTTTCATATGGAGAATCTTCTTCTGGTATCCTATGAAGTAACTGGTTAAAACGAGCCACGAAGTCTCTCATAGTTTCACTTTCTCCTTTCTTCATTTATGCTAATTGAACAAGGAGGCCTTAACAATCCTCAGTGAATCTGAATATTTCCTTGAACTTCTTTTTGATGTCATTCCAACAAGTGATGGATCGGTTAGGTAGGAGGTAGAACCATTCTGTTGTTGTTTCTTAGAGGGACTCCATGGACAGTCTTACGGCAACATCTTCATGTTCAACTCCAAGAATCCCACATGATGTGGTGAAAGTGATGATTTTTTCTTCATGATGTTGTGAGACATTGCCTTAGAACTTCATAAATTTCTTGTGTGAACCTATTGGTAGATCATGAATAGGTGCTTCAAGAGTGAGTGGGCCCATATTTCTTCCCCATGGAATAATGGGCTGAGGTCTTTCCTGTTCATCCACCATTATTTCTGCTTTACTTTTACTTCAGAAAATTCTTCTTCAAATTCTAGCATTGAAATTTTTTCCATAAGAATATGAAAAGAAACTATGGAATACGAAAGGTCACTTACAAGAAATTGACAGTGCTTCATTCAGCAATGGATTTTCATGAACTCTTTTTTTTTCAATATTTTATTTTTTTAATTTTTCAACCTTGTGGTTATATTTTGGGTGAAAACACTATAAAATATGCCCACAATGGCCACCAAAAACTGTTGGAGAGAAAAAAAATTAGGAGAAAAATTGTTTCTCATCTTTCCAACGCTTTGGGAATCTAATTCCCTCTACTTAACCAATGCAGCTTTTGTATATGTATGCAAAGGTAAAGGTGAATTTTCCTTGTGGCCTTATGGCCGAGGATCCAACATGGGCACTCCACTGACCCTATGGTAAATCTAGCAATCTCTTGCTAGGGAAGACGTTGTCTGAAGAGTGGGAAAGGGGAGTGAGAAAAGAGGTAGGAGAACTAATGTTGTAGGTAGAAAATAATATTCCTATATGCACTAGTTAGAAATTTCATCACATGCACTAAAATTAGGAAGAAACAATACTAAAAACAACAACAAGACTAATTAGAATTTAATGAACAAAAAGTATCAATAAACCATTTAATAAAAAAAGGCTCAAAACTCCTTCTTCTTGTATTGATGCTCAAGCAGAAATTGTACATAGTATGAGAGTGGAAGACATTGAGAATAGAGGAAAAGTGTCTAACTCTTTTCACTCACAAGTGAGCAAACTCTCTCTCATGAACTTACAATAATACAACCAGCTAGAATAGTTTCAGAAGTAGAACCCTTTGGAATGAGGATCTCATTACAATTTATAGTGCTTTGGAATTCTCTTCACCTACCCCCCATTGACCCTTCATATGTTATGATATTTTTCACATTCTTAGGAGAACATTAAGTCCCCTTTTATAACTTAAGGGTGACTTATTACATTCAAAAAGTGAAACCCCCAAATGTCAAATTAGAACATTGAGGAGAGCGGAAGTTTGGGGAAGAGAAGAGAGAGAGGGAGAGAGAGAAAAATGAAGAAAATGGAAGGATGATATCAATGATGATAGATTCTGCCTCTGATAAAGCTTGTTGATCCTTCCAGATGACTCGATGAAACACTCCAATGTGATGAACTCTGAATCTCTAAACTCTTGCACACGCTGAAGAACTTCCTTTGGATGATTTTTTAACATCGTGTTTAAATACACTATCACATGACTGATTCAGTGAGCATGGGCATCACTCATGGAGATCTACTATGAAAAAATATTGTCCTAACTCCCTTCAATGATGTCACACTGCTTAGCTGATTTGGACATGATCCTAATAAAGCATCTTATGAATAATCTGACGATGTCAATTGTAAATTCCACCTCCTGCATACCAATTAAAACATGAAATGAGTGTCAAAAGACATTGTTGACATCCTCATTGTCACCTACTTTGCATGGTATGATGATAGAAACTACACCTTTTTTATCTCTTTCTCAGAAGTGAAATGTTACGTCGGAATCTGCCCTGTCCATTTATGCTTCATGATTTCTTCAGAAAAAACAACTTACTATTTTTAAAAAGTCTAAAAAATCAGCTTCCTTGAACCTCACCTGGATATTGCAACTTAGATTTCCCTATCTCCATGTGTTCCTCTCACCTTCTACATCAATTTTTGTTTTTAGCAGGTGCTCGTGGGACCACTTACTATTTTTATTAAGTGTTAATTTTGGACCAAGACGACCATTTTGGTAATCTCTCCTTGTAATACATCTTTTATGTTTAACGCTGCTTTGGCAGTTTCTTTAATTGACGACTTTCTTGAAATGGTAGTCTTCCATGTAGAAGACCTGCTATTTTTGGAAAGTGAACCTCTGGTGTTTGGTTCACTGTGAAACAAATTTTTCTGATATGTGGTTTTTACCAATATCGCCCCTCTCAAATCTTGGACCTTTCCACTCAATAGTTTAGGAGATTTTAAAGTTTTAATTTTTTGACCTGGCAGTGCTTCTAGACACGGTAGCCATTAATGCACCTTAAAAATTACAGGTCTTTTTTTCTCCTCCATTTGAGATTAAATTTACATTTTTTATATGGTTTTTTTTGTCTTGTGCTTCCAGTGAAATCACGTTTCAATTCGACTGTCAGTTTGATGAGAAATCCAGCTTCTTTCTCTATTGGGCCAGAAAGAAGATTTCTTCACTGTGAATGTTTAATGGTAGAAGAGGAGGGTATGAAGGAATTTTTTTATGGTTTTTTATAGATAAATGAATAGTAAAATACAATTCATCAATTCATGCATCCATTTGCAAGATTTCTTCAAATTTTTATTTCACGACAATGGGGATTTCCACTATTCTTCTTCTCCATTCTTCATTTTTCTTCTTGATTTAGTCAATATTTCTTCTGATACCTTTATATTATCATGGATTAGTGGAGTTCCTTTCTGTAGCAAATCTGGTTTGAACTTTAGTAATGGTAGAGTGGTGGTGATAAGTTGCAGAGGGAGTTACAGAGCATGTGCACGGAGGAGTTAGATGTTAGAAATGGGAAGCAAGTGAGTGTTTAAAATTTTAAAATTTAGCTAAGAAGGAAGATGGGAACATTTTTCAAGGCTTTTTTCCCCTGTCTGGTGAGGAACGTGAGGTACATCAAATTCCACGGAGCTCCTAGTGATTACACGTGGCAGCGATCAGATGGTTCAGGCTTTGAGCTCCCTCATGGGGGCTGAACTGGCGATCTTGGAGGTCATATGTGGATCCATAGGGCTTCATGGGGGCTGAGAACATGTTCCCAAACTTGATGTCCCTGACTTTGAGGGACATCAGGGACACAAAATCCCACCATGCGCCTGGAGCTGAAATTTTGACTAACTCCCGAACCTTGAGAACAACTTGCGACGATAATATCTTGAGCTCCTGATGGATGGTTTTGATGAAATTTTATATTATCCTAACTGTAAATTACCTTATAAATACAATGGTGGTGGTATCAAGTATTTATTTTTCCATTTGATCCTTTAAAAGTGTATTTTTGATCTAGTATTCCACCTATGCATGAGAAAAATTTCTTACAAAACCATTATGCCAAAGTGTTGAGAAAAAAACAATTTTACTATATTGTATATAGTTTAATTCCCTTTCAGATGATGTTTTTGTTTCTCCTAACTATATCCAGAGCTTCCAGAATCACCTTCGGAAGCTCAACAGTTGTTTTGACATGTGCACTGCCTAGGCCTGAGAACCGTGTTTTTTTTCAAACTGCTCCAAACTCTCCAAATCTTTCCTGAATCTTCCAAAATCACTTCCATGATATATCTAGGACTTTAATCTACCCCCATGTTGTATTTTTCTCCTCCATTCCACTTCAGGAGGTTGCTTCAATCCTAGGAAGGCCAGTGATAGCCCTTCCCAACACTACCCAGAGATAGCATTTTTCAAGAACTTCTAAAATCACCTAGGGGGTTAATTTGAATTTCCTAAATCACCTAGGGGAATTAATTAACACCAATTGGGAGGTTAATATGTTGACTGGGTAGACCCGAGGTGCCTCAGAATGATAAAACATGAAAAAAATTCTACATGGGTATCATTGCCATGCTTGGAAATTATCAATTTTCCAGTTGCACATTTGCATGACAACATAGATTACAAATGGATTTCCTTAAAAACTCTTTGACCCTATTGTAGACACCAAATTTGGGTCACACTTTCCTTGGTCCCATTTATTCAATTAACATAACGTGTTCACCTAACCATGACCCCTTACCCTGTATTCATATTAATTGAATTATTTACAATTAAATTAATGTTCATCCTCACATTATTAATTAATTTAATTACTTTAATAAATTTAATTTACACATCACCTAGAAACCTTACCATGAACTTATTCTTAGCCTATCAATTAATTAAGAGTAGGTCTTTACTTATCCCAACCAACTAGGACTTAGTCTAACCCTAAAATTAATAAAGTCTTGTTCCTTCTCCAACAACACTCCCACTTATCTCAGTGCCAACCCTCACTTGAGACCCAAATTGGAAATCAAAATCATGCCAAAACTACTAAATATTTTCCTATTTTTGGTAAACCTAAACTTACCTTCCTTAACCAACATCGGATATCCCTCGACTGGCACTAGTCACCTAACTGCCATCTGTTACTTTATATACAACTTGGCAACCTTTTACCTAGATTGGTCATTTTTCATTTTTGGGAGAAATAATGCATTCAAGCGCAAATCCAAAGCCTATCAGCATCCAGATGACACAAAATACTCATCCACAGGCCCAAGTAAGCATCCAGTTCTCATTCTAGGCCATTGGAATACACACGGGAACATTACAGGAGTACTTCCACGAAACTGAATCTAGAATCTCTTCACAGATCAACTACCCTCCACCTCACCTACTAGATTTTAAAATGTAAGTAATTATATGTGATTTCAATCATATTGTGATTTCTTAAAGTATAGATTTCTTACCTCTTTCATTATACTTTATTTCTACCATTATTACTTTATCTCCACCTCCTCACCAATCTACCAACCCAACCATCCATAGTCTTTTTTTCCTTCCGTAACTTCCTTTTCTATATCCTTAAGTATTGTCAGTAATATCACGAACCTAACCACACCTTTATTACTCTCTGTGAAATCACAGAGAAGCCCAAAACCCAATTTTATCAAATTATATTAAATTTCCCCTACTGACATCAGTTCCCTAACCGCCATTGGTTTCACCTCCATACCGACATCGGTCACCTGACCGATATTAGTTTCTATGTCATTTCATTCCTTTTGACCAATGATCCTCTCGATCAACAAAACCCGACCCAGACCTCACCCATTTAAACCCAAACCCCTGTCAGACACATAAAAACCCAAAATAAACTACCAAACCTCCATATTTAATCATAACCTTTCCTGTTAGGTTAGGTCTTCTTATTGTATTTGCACGAGATACCTAAATCATATAACTATAGTAGAATTTCCTTACTTCATGGTATTTGCATTAAATTGTATTTGAAATTGGATTTACAGTCTTCTAGGAAGCACCTCACTTCCCGGATCTAGCACTCACTAGGTTGTCCACTAACTTATATTATTAATACTATTTTGTGGTCTTGTTTTGTTTCTTATATAGGTCGTTCCTCCTAGCCAAAGGGAAGCTCTTCACGATCATCTTAGATCAAAAAGTCAGTAATGGGTGCATTCACCCTTCGACCTACATATCATAGGTATTCCTCCTAACCTATTTCCTATTCCATTTTAACCAAATCAAAAATTTAGGTGAAACATCATGGCACGTCTGGTGGGACCCATCAGGGGTTCTTTGCATTGTTCATTCCTAGGGAAATATTTTTTTCCTATTTTCATTTGAAATGAGTTCACATTAAGCTTCTTCTCTTGAAATATTCTTCTCTTCTGATTATCTTAATGACACTTGTCTTTCGAGATTAAAAATAATTCTTCTTTATTTTCTTGTATTGTATTTAGTGAAAGTTGTACCCTTAATCTCTTCATAATTTGTTCTCATCAAATATAATCTATGGATTTGGGTTTCAGAAATCATGCACTTGCATTATTGATTTTTTTACAATATAGCTAATCTAAAATTATGGGAAACCTATATGTTGGAAGTCATACCTAGCTGATGGTTGAAAAATTGGACCGTAGCTCACATTTTACACATTCTCTATACCAAATCACTAAAACCAAATTACAGAATTCTTAAACAACATCTTCCCTTAATAAATTATCAATGATCACACAATCAGAGGATTGATAGTGGGATCCAAGTGGTTTCTCTATCCAGTCATCATCTCAAAGAAGGATCTTCCATGCCAAAACTTACCTAAAACCATCCATAATTGTCGGCTTTTATAGGGCACCCTTGTTAACTGAAAATTCTATTCTTTTTACATTCAGTCCTAAGTCGCATAATCCAAAACATAAAATATACAGCGTAGGATTTCATGTTTCTTAGATTTTTGTTTGTTTGCGTTTTGAGTTATGAGTTGTGTTTCTTTATTCATTCTTATCCTTTTATACCCCAAATCATGCCTTTTGTATTCCAGTTTTATTCTAGGTTTATTAGGACTCCTCATAGCCATACTCAGTCTTTGGGTTGGTCCTTTTATTTGATCTAAATCACCAAAAATCCATTTTTTCTTCTCTTCCCATATTTCACAACAACCGATATTGGTCCATCAACTGACATCGGATGTATCATCTTACCACCATCGATTAACTTACTAACGTTGGTTTATATACTTTTGGGTTATTTTTCCATAATAGTATTCTTCACCTTCCTCTTCTTTTCATGGTTTGTTCTACCATTTTTATCCCACTCTTGAGTCTCTAATATCATTTTCAAGATGCAGGTTGACCCATTTTCACCTATCATTGCCAAATATTTGAATCTATTATTCTTCACAGTAGCTAACATCGGTCTCTGTGTTTTGATTTTCCAATCAGAATAGTGGTATAATCACTTATTTTAGAATTATTTTTCCCATTAATTCTATGTTTTTGCATCATCATCAAATCTCAGAATACATTTTTTTATCATTAATCACATGGTTTTGACTCGTAAACAAGCTAACTCTCTCATGTTTCATGCTAGCCACTAGCCGCTTCCACATAACCCATCGCCCCCTTCAATATCCTCACCCATGGACCCCAATTAGGCTCTTTCCATAACCAGTGGTGATGAGGAGTTTACGAGGCTCCTTGATCACAACCCCACTGCTCTATAGTAGTATCTCACTCATTCATCTACCTCTGATTCATTAGAGTAGCTTGTATACAACATGCCTGTGTCTATTCCTCCTACCCTCAAACCCACTTCTGCATCAGCTACTACTTTCTTAGCCTTACCCTCTTCTACCTTACCACCTGTGGTGTCCCAGGTTGACCCTACATCATTAATATCTGATGCACCTATGGCATCTGTTGTACCTTTGACGTCAGTTGCTCCTATGATGTCAACCATGTTTTTATCAACCACCTTGAGTGTAGGTATATCTGCACCCGCCACCTCTCATATACCTATTGCATCTTAACCAACCATGGTGTTGGAAGCCCATACTCCATTCAAAAACATTTTTCCCTCCATCCCATAGTCTTTTCCTCTAATTGCTACAAGATTCATGACATCTACTCCACCTACCAAAACTTATCACCAACATCCCCCTATTTTATATATTGATTATTCAGGATACTTATCATCTACATCTATTCTGGCCTACATTCCTCCCTCACAATTTTCCTACTTAGCACCACCACATACTGGGATGCCTCCCACATCATACCCTCCTCATCTACCCCCTTATACTACAAGGTTTTCCCAGTCATCACAACCTACCAGCTATCTTATTAAAATAATGATGGAAAATATGTAGACATTAGAAGCATTTTTCTCTTGCTCAAGCAACTCCCTAACATATGATGATATTTACAATGAGCCCATTCACCCGTCCATTTTGATTCATCCATACCCTACGCATTGGGAAATGCCTAAATTTAACTGATTTAACAGTAAAGAAGACCTGTAACAACAATTTTGGTATTTTAAACATGGGTGTTATCTAATCACTCATGGTGACACTTTGGTCTTGTGAACATTCATAATGTCCTTAATAGGAACTACTTTGGATTGGTATAGTGATCTATCTAGGCATTCCATTTTCTCATTCAACCAAGTAGCTCAAGATTTCCTAGACCACATTTCTATCAACATTGTCAAGAATTTCACCATGACTGACTTGTACATGACACACCAATACAGAGACGAATCTATCACATAATTTTTTGCTCATTGGTAGAGCTTGATCAACCATCTCACATTCCAACTACCTCAATTGTTCACTTGGGCTTGTGTCAACTATCTCAATTGTTCACTTGGGCTTGTGTTAGACACATCTCTATGACTCTCCAAGTTCAAACCTTCTGCACATTTGACAAGGCATTCCCCATGGCCTGGAAACTTGAAATTTGTTCCATTGAATAGAAGAAGATAAAATTGCATAAAAATAACATTGTGTTTCAATCAAATGATACCTCTTCTTCTTCCAAACTACAAAATAATTACTCTAAAGAAAAAGGATATGCCAATGCAGTAGTTTTTTTAAGCCGACCCATCTCACCCATCTAACCAATCAAATCCTTCTTCCAATCTTTCTCCTATTCAGGATTTTTAGTTTAAGTGAGAGCAATGAAAATATAATCCCATAGGAGAACCATACTCTTTGGTTTTAGAAAAACTTCTAAAAGTTAGAGCAGTCACTCTTGCACCTGTAAAACCACATACTAGTTTTGACCCCTCTTGTCATATGCTTACTGATGAGGGTCTTTAATCCTCACCATTAATAATGTCAATCTAGGGCCAGTGTCTGATGGCCAAATGCATTAAGAGAAAATGATATTAGAAAACAACTCCTTTAAACACAAACCAAACTTGCATAAAATAAATCACACTTGCAGAAATAAAGTTTGAATGAAATCAATCACACTTGCATGAAGGAAATCACACACTTGTAATAATTTAAACATACTTGCATAAATTTAAATTTCTAAATTAGAAATAAACATAATTAAATGAAACACCTACATGTTCACAACAAACTAAATTTTCACAATATAAAGATAAAACAATGCAACCGAATGAATTACAAATAAATGAATAAACATAAACATAAGTACACAGATCCATCTTCCTTGAAATGAGTGGCCAACTCATTCCTTAGAAGAGTATTTAAATCATACTTCAAAGATCGTAAAACTACATAATATTTGAGAGGAAAGAACATATCATTATTTCTTGGGAGAAAAGCATTACATATCAAAGTGTGGAAGGTTGCATTTATAATTTATGCGTCAAACCAACTCCTTATTTTGGGAGATACAATTTGATCTTCTCTTTATTCTAATCCTAACATCTAATTGTTTCGCACGGAATGTTTCAGCTTTTGGGAATAGAGTTGCTTCTATCCTTTCATTCCTTTTAGAAACAGATAAGGGTTAGGGCTAGGAGGAATACCTGTTGAATGTCGAGAGGGTGAGGCTTGCGCGTACCGTAGAGAGAGATCAGGTTGATTGCGAAGAACTCCTTTTTGTCTTGGAAGGACTACCTGCAAATAAGAATACAAGACCACCCGATTTTGATTAGACAATAAATGAGGGAACTGCCTTGGGCCCAGGAAATATAAAACTTCCTTTCGAAGGTGGTCAGTTCCCCTTTTAATACGAATTAACACAAATGATAACAAAGAAAGCTATTGCAAAATCACGATTTAGGTACCTCGTTACAAAGCAATAGAGGCTAAACTATCAATAATAAAGAGTCACGTTGTTTGTTTGGTTACTGGTCGTTGATACATTCAGGTTGAGTTACAGGGATAAACCAGACTGGACCTGAGGTTGTTAGGTGACAAATAGGCGAGAGGAAGGTTTTGGGGTATAAGTCACAGTGACCGATGCCGGTCACTGGATAACCGACCGCGGTTAGAGAACCACTTGCCGGTAGGGGATAACCGACACCGGTAGGGTCAGTAATCTAGGTGCTTCTGGATAGAGGTTGGTTGCAGGGTGATTGTGGGGTTATTAAGACTAGTGGATGGCTGAGGGGAATAGTGAGAGGACAGGGAAGACTCAGAGTGTGATAAAATGGTCTTCTGGGCAATACAAGGATGTATGGATGAAGGTTAAGTGCAGGGTGCTGGTAGGTGGTAGATCTAGGAATGAGTTTATAATTACTATCAATCCACAGGCTCAAGAAATGGTGCTTAGAAACATACAAGACACTGCTTACTCGTTCCTGATGAAGATGCAGGTTCCACGACTGTGATGACGAAGACAGGGCTCAAGTAGGATGATCTGACAATCCAAGATGTGCTATCTCCTCTTCTGATGCTCGGATGAGTGTCACTGGGCTCTGGTTATTCAGTTGCAGTCTTGGGCTTGATGTCCTTCTCTGTAAACTCTTCTTGTTTCTTCACTTGTCTCTGTTCGGCCAAGCAAATCCGGATCCTTTCAATGATTTCTCCTCCTCCTGATCAAATGAAAATCCTGATCCCTTGTTTTTGGTTGGAGGTGGTCATTTACAGGGAACCGATGGCAGTTACGTAACCGACGGTGGTCGAGTAGGAACCGATGTCGGTCAGGTCAAAGCGGGCTATTTTTGGTAAAATAGCCAGCTTTCCCTCCTTTTCTCCCGAGGGATTAGTTGCGGGCTTGGTCAAGTCATTATGAGGTTGGTTTTAGGTGCGGGTGAGGAGTAATTAGTCATGGGTGTGGATGTGGACCAAGTTATAGGTCTTAATTAGGTTAGTTTAGGGTTAAGACTAGGTTATGATGAGGTGGTGAAATGAGGTGGCAGGTATGGCGATGTGGATTTATTAATTATAAGGTAATTAATAAATAATTGTGTAAGGTTTAGGTGATGAGGTTAGGTTGCGAAATGAGATGCGGGGCACAGGGGGTCGTAAGACACAAATTTGGTGTCTACATTAGCCCCTTGTTGTCATGTAGCTTATCTTTGTTAAAGCTGCACGGACAATAATACGAAGTGGTTACCCCTGTTAAGGGTATAGGTAATCCCCCTCAAATCTATCACAGATTGAGGTAGTGTGAAATCAGGGATAGGGTTGATAAAGGGTAAATGGTGTTTAGATAATGGTAAGATGGTGGGGTAGGTCCAAGGAAGTAGACGCACGTTGACATGCAGTAGTGCGACCAGGGTACATGATTTGAAGAGCAAACAAGCAATTCATAGGCAAAGGTCGATAGTTTATCCAAACAAGGGTGATATAATCCTGGTATCCAAGGCATAGGAAGTAGCTCCAGGGGATATAACGGGTAAGGTACAGGAATGTTTAGGCATGTTCGGCAGTACCAAATGGTTGGTTTGGTTGAGATAAACGTCACGGTCTTGGTCTAGGAAAAGTTTGTCGACTGATCAAGTCAAGGACCCTAATCATGCTAAAACACGAACAGGTGAGCTCGATTGAACAAAAAGCTACATGATGGGTGGATAAAATTGTATTGTGTTGAGGTTGGGTGAGGTATTTAATTGGTGCGGCCTTGGGTCGGGCCAAATGGTTGGGTGCGGCCTTGGATCGGGCGAAATAGGTTGGTTGCGGCCTTGGGTCGGGCCAAATGGTTGGTTACGGCCTTGGGTCGGGCCAAATGGTTGGGTGCGGCCTTGGGTTGGGCCAAATGGTTGGGTTGCGGCCTTGGGTCAGGCCAAATGGTTGGTTACGGCCTTGGGTCGGGCCAAATGGTTGGGTTGCGGCCTTGGGTCGGGCCAAATGGTTGGGTTGCGGCCTTGGGTCGGGCCAAATGGTTGGGTTGCGGCCTTGGGGCGGGCCAGGTAAGTTGGTTGCTGCCGTGGGTCGGGCCAATGAAGTTAAAAAAGGGTTTTCAGCAAAGGTGGATATAGGCGATGTTGTGAGAAAGGGCGAGTAGTAAATAAGGGCAGAAATTTGGGGAAGAGTTGGGATAAAACCTGGTGTCGATTGTCTGTGACCGATATCGGTTAGGTGACCGATACCGGTTCCTTAGGGCACAATAAAACCGATATCGGTTATAGGTGAAAAACCTATAAAAAGAAAAATACGGCCTGTCATTGTCACATTGTCACTTTGAAACACAATTTGAGTTGTCTGAGGTGGAGTGTTGAGATTGGAGCATTTTTCGGTTGAGGTGGCACTATTTGAGTGGAGAAGTGAGTGGTTAGTGGGCCCGAGTGAGTAGGAGGCAGCAGTTGATTGGTGGAGGACCCAGCAGAGGAGAGGTAGAGCTATGGCACAGCCAGGAGGAGCAGGAGGTGCTGGACCAGCCGGACCATCACCACCCATCCCACCACGACGACGTGTTGTCGTACCAGTAGGTTCGAAACCCTTCATTGTGTGAATTTGATTGTGTTAAGATGGATTTGGGTTTTGGGTAGGAATGTAAGGTTTTTAGAAAATAATTAATAAATGGAAATTATTTGAAAAAAGGAGAGGGTAGATAGGTGAAATAGGCCAAGGCGGTAGGGTGGGTAGGTTTTTAGGGTGTTTGGGTGGGTATATAGGGAGAAATAGGGAAAAAATGCATTTGGGGGCCGCGTCGGGTTCAGCTCGGCTATTTTCCAGTGACCGATGCCGGTCACTAAGCAACCGGCATCGGTCACGAAGTTTTGGGGCAGGTGGGGTTTTTGGGTGACCGGTGGCAGTAGAACATTGACCGGCGTCAGTGGAGAGGGGACCAGGGTCAGTTATGGGTTACCGGTACCGGTCCCTAGCCAGGATTTTCTATTTTTGTTGCATGGTTTTGTTGTGGTTTTGGGTGTTAAGTTCTTGTTGGGGTTGGCGTGTTGTGTTGTTTGTTGTTAGTTATGATTGGGTTTTGTGTTTTGGGTGTGAAGATGGAGGGGGATAGTGTAGAAGATAGGTGGGTGGAGGTGTGTGTTATAGAGTTGGGGTGTGGTCGGGGGGATAAAAAAGGGGGTATAGAGGGTTAAAGTAGTTTTTGTGATAAAGAGTAGGGCTAATGCATTTAGGTGGTTTTACAAGCACGTCAGCAGCTGACAATACAGGACAGGATGCCCCCGCTATTGGGATGGATACGGCCACACATGTCCGCAGCGCAGTGGGGTATTATGTGCGAGGTGGTACTCGGCGGAGTCCAGCGGTATAGGGCGATCGATAGGGATCACAGTCTGATGGTCGCCCTCATCGAGAGATGGGATCCGACGACCAATGTGTTCCATCTCCCGACTGGAGAGATGACCATTACATTGGAGGATGTGTATCACATCCTTAGATTACCGATTGATGGAGAGGCAGTCTTCCAGGTGGATGCAGAGACAGCCATGGACAGCATCTTATAGGTATTCGGGGATGCAGCCGCGCTATTGACTTATCACAGCGTGAGCATCGCCTATGGAGATATGTACCGTGCCCACCGACATGAGACACGGCTTGCCATGTTGATGATGATTGGCATCACATGCTTCGCCCTCCCGGACTCAGAGGGAGGCCGCTTTCCACAGGCACTGATGGGGGTTTTACACGAGATGGTTGAGGAGCATACATGTTATGCGTGGGCACCAGTATACCTAGTGCAGTTATACCGAGAGCTGTGGGGCTATCGCCGGATGAGGTGATTCAGGATTTTCTCTACGTTTTTATTACACTGTTGGGCATATGATCATATCATATGCATTTGACCAGTAGGGCTGCCCCAGCAGCCAGGGCCACAGGTGATTTACAGATATGGCTTTCAGAGGTGGTTGGGGGTCGTGGACCAGCCACGAGCAGTTCCCTCCAGACGAGATGTAGCATATTACCAGCATGTATTAGAGGGCTTGACAGCTTTAGATATTGTATGGAGACCTTACAGAGGTCATCAGCCCCGCGGAGGAGCCCGATCACAGTTACGGTGGATCCAGTATACATTCTGGATAGCGGGACGGAGGCCGGGAGAGTACGAGTGGATACCCCTGGAGAGGGTACGACGACATCTGGGGCTACGACAGGATGAGCCACCTCCCTTCCCTCAGTACCGGAGGGATGATGTAGAGGCTCCACTGCCTGCACCACAGCCTATGGACCCAGATTGGGTAGCCGAGTGGCAGGCAGATGATACAGTGGATGATGCCGGGTGTACAGGATCATTTTTGGTATGGTGGGCAGGGGAGAGAGCCGCGAGGAGAGCACAGCCCACACAGCCAGACTTAGCGGCTGTTAGAGCAGAGAGGGACCAGCTCAGAGGACAGGTACAGTTGTTACAGGGGCAGCTTGCTACCGCACATGCATAGATAGGTGTCCTACAGGGGCAGTTAGCCCAGGCAAAGGTACAGGCCCAGCCACAGGCACCACCACAGGTACAGGTACCACCACAAGTACCACCAGCGACACCAGCATAGGCACAGGCACAGACATCACCACCGGCGCAGCCATAGGCACCGGCACAGGCACAAGGTGTACTGGTAGGATAGGGGCCATTGGTATTAGGAGTCGGGGGACCAGCCCCAGCAGCTTTGGTGGCACGGGCCCGGTATATGGAGGTGAGAGTGGAGGCCCGGTACTATCAGGACATCCTTGATGGTACCGGGGCTGACTATCAGCTGTATGCGGCGCATAGAGCGGAGACCTCGCGTAGCCAGAGATCCCAGGGTGGTGCAGCCACAGCCGGTGGGTCTGTTATAGGGAGGAGACGAGAGGTAGCACAGGGACCCGCAGGGAGACAGGCAGAGGGTGGTGGGGAGAGCTGAGGGATCCCTGGGTCGGAGAGAGATGTTTTGTTTATAGATGGATATTAGATAGAGGCACTGGTCTGCAAACCGGCTATGTATAGAGAGGCCTGTGTGCCCACATATGATTCTTTTATTTATTTATTCATTTATTGTATATACCGGCCTGCGAGCCGAGTACAGGTTGTACCGTTGATACCGGCCTGTGAGCTGAGTATATTTTTGATATGAGAGACCGGCCTGTGAGCCGAGTCGATATTTTGATAGTTGTTGAGGCCTACGTGCCAGCTTTGTATTATTATCAGATCACAGAGGCCCCTATGTAGGGCAAGTTGTATATTTGAAACCTTTAGTATATATATATGATGATTTTGACCCACATGGTGTATATGAAATGGTGTTGATGTCTTTTGTTGATGGCTTTTTGAAATGGAATGTATGATGAGTTTGATCCACATGGTTTATATATTGATGGTGTTGACGTCTTTTGTTGATGGGATGTATGTATATATAGATGATGAGTTTAATTGACATGTTGTGTTTATGAAATGTTGGATGTGTTTTGTCGCTATTTTGTGAAATTGAACATATGTAGCTACTGAATTGGATCCAAATGGTGTATAGATTGATGGTTTTTGATATCATTTGTTGATAGCTTGGTTTTTTTTGTAATATGGATGGATGAAGTTGATGAAATTGTGATGAGATATGGATTTAATGAAAAATTATAGATAATGGTGTTGTTTATGCAGGGAAAAGGGACGGGCACCACAAAAATTTGCAAAAATGAAGAAACGGCATAGGTTTAAGCAACAAGGGGGTACATGACCGATATCAGTTATCTAACCGATGTCAGTATCTATATGACCGATATCGGTTATCTAACCGATATCGGTTATGCAAGAATTATTTTCCTAAAAATAGAACTGCTTGGTTGGCAACTTAAGTTCTTATTTTTAGCATTCTTATTTTTAGAGTCATGCAACAAGTTAAATATGTGAATGTGACGCTGTTTGACAACTGTTACAGGTAATTGCATGAAAGAATTTGAGTGATAAGGAGGAAAGAAACAGGTGAAGTGAGCGTGGGCTGAGATTCAGAAGACAGAAAGACAAGTTATATTTGAAGAGGATAGTGAACATGGCTGAACGAGGAGAAGCATCCAGCAGGCAGGGACGAGGGGGAAGACATGTTCTGCCCCAAGCTGCTGCATCCCGAGAGGTAAACTGTTTGGTTGTAATTTGATTCTTGCATGTTTTGTGAATAGGATGAGAGAAGTGTAAGTGGGTAAAGATGAGAAAGAAAAGGTGATAGGAAAGGGTTGGGGATGGGGTGAGTGCTATGGGGTAGGTAAACATGGTGGTCACGTATGTTTTTAGGTATAAATAGGAGTAAACGGGCAAAATTATCGTAGGTGTATGTTTTAAGCAGGGTAGGTATATTTTTGACAGTGACCGGTATCGTTTAGAGATAACCAGTATCGGTTAGCAAACTGGTATCGGTTATTCATAACCGATATCGGTCACTGTAAGAGTTTCCAGAACTTGAGAAAAAAAACCCGTAGAGATTTTTTCTTTTGAATAATTATGTGTCGTTTTGATGTATGCAGGCAGAAGCAAGGTTAAGGATGAATGATACTGTGCCAGCGTTGTTGTCACGAATCCGAGCGGATGTAACACCAGCTGAATGGGCATTGATAAATTGTTTGGGGTTAAGTGGAATCCGCTATTATTCAAGAATCACGCGTAACCATGCTATGTTGTAGGTGTTGATTGAGAGATGGAATCCAGAAAAGAATACCTTCTATCTGCCAACAGGGGAGATGACAGTGACTTTGGAAGATGTGTTCCATATTTTGAGACTCCCAATGATAGGAAAAACATTGTATCAGGCGTTGCCTAGCGCGGGGCAGGCAGCGATAACAGTAGTATTTGGGTCAGCTGCACGAGATTTGACACAGTGAGGTTTATCTTTTACGTATGGTACAATGTATGCAACACACCCTGAGGAAACAAGGTTGGCCGTGCTATTAATGATAGCGGTGGGGTATTATGCATTGCCGAGGGTGGAAGGGGGAAGATTTCCAAAAGCGTTGATGAGTGTTATTTGGGAAATGATAGAAATGAGCGTGACTTTCGCATGGGCACCCACATATCTGGCAGAGTTATATAGGGGTCTATGGGCCTGCAAGCGAAAACACAGGCTGACACTAGATTGTTCGTACTTATTACATTATTGGGCCTATGAGCATATTGTTTGTGTGTGTCCAATAGGCTGACCCATCGAGTCGGGAGAGGCAGGAATGCAAAGGTTGGGATTCAGATGATGGGTTCAGACAGAATAAGAAGCGAGATCCCAGGCCATGGTAGATGACATCGAGTATTATAGACAGGTATGGGAGATGGTGACGATTGTGGATATTTGTTGGAGGCCTTACGGGAAGTATATGGTGATAGAGCTCATAGCTGAGGAATTGAGGGGTATAGAGCGATTGAGATGGATCGTAGGGCACAGGCCGGGTGAGTACGAGAGGATTCCTCTAGATCGCATGTGGCAACAATTTGGGTTCATTTAGGATATACCGATGACATATAGACCATACATGAGGATCAACGGCGAGGCAGCATTCTCACCTCCCCGGCCTACACCTCCAGAAGGGCCAGAAGAGATAGTAGCTGATCATAGGGTAATGGATGCGGGAACGATAGAGGCCTATAGAGTATGGTGGGTAGCAGAGCTGCGAGGTACACATGAGTGCCCAGACATAGCTGTGATTACAGCGGAGAGAGATCATCTGCAGGAGTTGGCTCACTAGCTTCAAACACAGGTTAATGAGACAATGGGATTGTTAGAGGTTTCATAGTTACGAGTGGAGAGACTGGAGGCAAGATTCCTCCACGTGAGAGGACGTATTCGTATGTTACAGGAGATTTTGGTGGATCAATGGGAGGAACCAATGACAGTGGAACTTTTGAGGATGGAGAGGCCAATTGAGGGGCACCGATGATCACAATCACCACCTGATTCGGGAGGAGGTGCAAGGGTCTAAGTGAATTTCATAGGAATATAAGAATAAATAAGGATACCAACCTGTGAGTCGATGATAGAGAAGATGTATTTGTTTAACATCTAAAATAAAACTAAAGATGTATGTGGTTTTGAGTGATGATAATAATAAGAATGGTTGTGTTTTGAATGTTGTTTTGGTTTTGTTTGAAAAAGGATAAAGATGAATGTTGGCAAATAGAAATACACAAAAAATATTTATATTTACAACACATGATAGGGAATGGTAGGGGATGGTCAAGCTAACCTTGGGAGACTCCATGTCTCCTAAGTGCTGCCTACATAGCCCATTGCACAAAGCAAGGAGGGGCCTCAGACCGATGTAGTTCTCCCTTAGGACCAGGGAGAGGTGAATTCAGGAAATTTAGGTATGGTTAGGCAATTTGTTGGTTGGTAAAAATATTGATATTGATATTGGTAGGGTAATGTTGTTGGTGTTGGTAATGAATTGGTGATTTTGGAATAGGTATAAGTGACATGAAAGTTATCCTACCCAAGTGGTAGGGAACCATGTCCTGATTAAGATCAACACATAATCCTAGATTCGATTCAAAGAGGAAAGAGTGCTCCGTAGGTGAAAAGAGCTAAACAAACCACATAATAGCGTAGAATGAACTTGAACCCCTAGGTATCCTGCATAGACGAGAAGTCAATAGGTGAAAAGAGTTGTATGATCACAATATATCGGGTGTACGTCACGTCCCTTGAGCTGTGTTGTTTTAACAAATGGTGAGGTGAAGTGGATGGTGTAGCTGAGACACAGAGAACTTGTTATAAAGTGAGTATTCTGATGAAAGAGAACCTAACCCAAATAGACAAGTCCATGACTCAAAAGTTCTTTTGAATGTGGCTTTTATTTTGCTGAATATAGACTGATTGATGTGGGAAGTCTACAAGGGATATTTTTTTTGTTTTATTCTTGAGGTCTTCACGAAGCTGATCAATGTGAGAAGCTTTTGATAAAGGCTGACTGTGTATAGTTGTCCTTCAAGGGAGCAGTCTATTTATAGTAGCAGATGTGGTTTTAGTGCATAGCTGTCCTTCGGGGGAGCAGTCTATATATAATTTAGAGAGCTAGATGTCCTTTTGGCGTAAAGCATCTAGTTTGGTAGGAAGTTTGACTCAAGAAAATCCCATAAGCATATAATTAAGAATGTGTCATTTTAATACTTTGAAGTCATGGACTAGACTAAAAAGGGGAAGGCATCTTTAAGGGGAGGTGAGAATCAAACTATGTGAGTTTGATTTTATTTTGAGATGTAGGAAACAACGTGTATGTGGTGGTAAAATGAGCTCAAGGGACGAGCGGTAGGTAGATAAGAAGTGATATAACACTAAATTCAACAGTAGAATGGTCAAAGATGCAAGGCATTAAGGGGTTCAGGCTCAGGTTTACCATTAAGTGAAGCTAAACGATAAGTGCCTGATCCATAAGTGTGAGTGATTATGTAAGGCCCAATCCAATTGGGAGAAAATTTTCCACGTTTGCTCTTTTCTAGTTTGGTTACATGTTGATTCTCTTTGAGGACAAGATCACCAACCTTAAAGGTATGCTCATGAATTCATTTATCATAAGCACACTTGATGCATTTTTGGTAGATTTGAAGGTGGTCAAGAGCCGTAAGACGAAGCTCATCAAGAAGCTTTAATTGGGCTAACCGCTCTTGGCAGAAATCATCGTTGGTGAGAATATCCTGAAGAGATATTCTGAGGGAGGGTATTTGTATTTCGAGAGGCAAGACTGCCTCGGTACCATATACCAAAGAAAATGGTGTGGCATTAGTGGAGGTATGAATGCTAGTACGATAAGCCCAAAGGGCAAAGGGAATGTGATCATGCCAATTTCTTCTAGAATCATTAACAACTTTCATGAGGATTTTGGTCAGGGTTTTATTAGAAGATTCAACTTGTCCATTCGCTTGTGGATAGTAGGGTGATGAGAAGCTAAGTTTGATACCAAAGTTGTCACAAAGGTCTTGCAACAACTTATTTTTGAAAGATTTTCCATTATCTGTTATCAGGCGATGAGGAACACCAAAACGACAGATAATGTGGTGGTTAATGAACTCTACAATTTTTTCTTTTTTAGTTGAAATGAGTGGAATAGCCTCCACCCATTTTGTGTAATATTCGGTTGCTGTGATTATCCATCGGTGACGTTGTGAAGAGGGTGGATGAATCTCACCAATAAGGTCTAAACCCCATTGTGAGAAAGGCCAAAGATCTCGTGCGACCTGTAGCGGATGGCTAGGAGTATGTTGAAGGTTGGCATGTTGTTGACACATAACACAACACTTAACATATTCGTAGCAGTCGTTATTGAGAGTAGGCCAATAATAACCTAGGCGAAGGATTCGTTTGGCCATGGCAAGGCCACTAAAATGTCCACCACAAATATCATCATGGACCTGTTGGATGGTATAGGTGATCTCCGCGCCAGTTAGACATCGAAGGAGGATACCATCAAAGCCACGTTTATAAAGGAGTCCCCCCATGACGACATAACGAGAAACACGTTTAAGAAAAGAACGTTTTCCGGTACTAGTTAGGTTAGGTGGGAGAACAGAGGTTGTAAGGTAGTCGTGAAATTTGTGGTACCAGGTATCCTGCGAATTAGCAGACACATTATTTATCATACAAACAACTGGGGCTGAGTAAGATGGGGCAAAGAGTTGTTGGACCAAGATGAATATGTCAGAGTCAGTTGGTGAGGTAGGAATTTGTGAGGCTAAGCAAGCCATAGTATCCGTAAATTTGTTAGTGGAGCGGGGAATGGTCTGGATAGAATAACGAGTAAATGAGGTCAAAAGTGAATCCACGTAATGTTTGTACTTTTGAAGTTCCTCATTTTTACATTGGTAGATGCCCATAACTTGATTGACTACCAATTGAGAGTCGCCAAAAATATTAATAGATTTGACACCTAAGTGTAACGCAACCTGGAGACCCAAAACAAGGGCCTCGTATTCCGCTGTATTATTAGTGTAGGGGAAATCGAGCCAAAATGAAAGAGGCATAGGCTCAGCGTCAAGAGGAATGAGAACAACGCCGGCCCCTCCGCCGCGTTGGCATTTGGATCCATCAAAGAAGAGGATCATTGGATACGACTCTTTCCTGAGTGAAAGAGTGGTGATGAGTTCGTCGGGGAAATTAAAATTGGTAAATTGTTCCCCAGGTAAAGGGCCTCCGCAAGTTGGTCCGCAATAGTTTGTCCTTTGATTGACTTCTGTTGTACAAACTCAAGGTCGAGGTCAGCAAGGAGCATAAGCCATCGGGCGATGCGTTGGTTTAGATGTGGTTTGGCGTACATATAATGAATGGGGTCCGTGTTGGTAATGACAAAATTTTTGTGATTCAGGAGGTAATGTCAAAGTTTGGTGGCTACGAATGATAGGGCTAGGCACAATTTTTCTACATGTGTATACCTAGTCTCGTAATCCATGAGAGTGTGACTTATATAATAAACAGATTGTTCTCGATGTGCCGAGTCCCGATGTGCGAGCATGGCTCCTATAGCATGGTCAGTGGCAGAAAGGTAAAGGTAGAAAGGGCGATCATCCTGAGGTGGAATAAGCACGGGTGGCTGCAAGAGATAGGCTTTGAGAGCTTCAAAGGCTTGGTGACACTCTTCGCTCCATTGTAAGGCAATGTCCTTTTTAAGAAGGTGATGGAAAGGTTGACATCGATCCGAGAGTTTGGAGATGAAACGCCGGATGGATTGAAGTTTACCCTGTAAACTACGCAATTGTTTGAGGTTTTTGGGTGGGGGTATTTCTAGGATAGCTTTGACTTTAGCTGGATCGACGTCAATGCCACGCAAAGAGATGATAAAGCCAAGATTTTTTCCCGAAAGAACACCAAAGACACATTTCTTTGGTTGAAGCCGGACCGAATATTGTAATCGGCGATCGAAAATAATGGTTAAAACATCGAGATGTTCACTGCAATGTTTAGATTTTCCAAGAAGATCGTCGACATAATCCTCAAGGATAGTGTGCATAATTTCATGAAAAATGTAAGTCATTGCCCGCTGATAGGTCGCACTAGCATTCTTAAGGCCAAATGGCATGACACGATAACAGAAGGTTCCCCAAAGAGTTATGAAGGCAGTTTTATGTTGATCGGCAGGGGTAACCAAAATTTGGTTGTATCCTGAAAAGCCATCCATGAGAGAGAGAATCTCATGGCCCGCAGTGAGATCAACAAGTTGATCAATACTTGGGAGGGGGAAGTCATCCTTGGGGAAAGCGAGGTTAAGATCTCAAAAATCCGTGCATATCCGAAGTCCCCCCGTCACTTTAGTGACATGTACGATGTTAGAAATCCATTGAGGATAGTCAATAGGCAGGATGAAGGAAAGAGAAAGGAGTCGTTGAAGCTCTTCTTTGGCCAAGAGGGCAATGAGTGGATGCATTTTTCTCAGTTTCTATTTAATTGGTTTGGAATCGGGTTTCAAGGTAATGTTATGGATAGCAATGGCAGGATCAATTCCTGGCATGTCAACGTAGGACCAAGCGAAAGCTTGGTTGCAGGTACGGAGAAAGGTAGTAAAGGTGGCTTGTTCTGATGTGTTAAGGGATTGTCCGATCTTCACAATGTGAGGTTCCTCCTCTGTGTGGATATTGATTTCTATAGTCAACTCATTCAACATGGTTTGAGTTTCAGATGGTAAGGCGCGTTGAATATAAGAGTCATCTGCGCCAAGATAAGTGAGGATGGAGTCATCATCCTGGCACTCAACAACATTAATTGAAGGTGAATCCTCTTCGATCATGTCTGGATACAGAAGGGGAAGAGAATATGGGTCCTCATTATCACGTTGATAAGTGAGAGGACCTAGGGAGATAGCATTTATGAAAAAAGAAAAAGTTAGGAGGGATATATTCAGGGTCTATCGACTCTGTGGGTGATGATGGCAAAATGGGTGATGATGGTTTGGTAGGGGTGACATCGTCATCTTCCAGGATACAACTAACATGAGGTTTCTCTGGTGTAAGTGTTTCAGGAAAACTGAGACCACTACGATCATTGTGTTTGCGTGTAGTCACGGGAAAGAGTGTATGTCGTCCTTGTTCATAAAGACCAAAACCAAAGCCTTTCAGAGCACAGCGAGTCAAAAATGTGAGGGCGAAACGATGATTTTTCAAGTATTGAAAATTGGATTGGAAGGGAAACACACCAAGAGGAGGTTCAGGGGTAACAGAGGATGCGTCAACAACCCCATACGTTAGGTTGGTGCAGCAATTGGGTGGTCCGTAAGAGATTACCTCCCCCACACGACGGTCGTAGGTAGGATGTGCATGTAACTGTCCATACTCCTGCGGGGTATAGAAAGAGATAACGTTATATAGGTGGTACTCCCCCAATGTAAGGCGTTGAAAAACATCTACTAAGGGGTCGGAGGTTGGGATGTTATCTGCGGGAAAGGAAGTGGTATTTGTGATGGCGATTTCATTGGTTGAAGGTGTAGGTGCAATTGAAGTGGATGGTTAGGTTGGATGAATGGGTGTCTTGACTGGTACAAGCACATCATTAGGGCAAAACAACATATTGCAGGTTTTGAAGGGGGGAGGATAAGATTTTACAGTGTAGGACTTCCCCTCGTACTCAAATTTTATGCATCTATATAAGGTGGAAGGAACGCATCCCATAGCCCAGATCCAAGGGCGGCCTAACAACATATTGTATTGGAACTCTCCCTCAAGGACATAGAAGATTTCGGGTAAAGTGCATGGCCCTACACGAATGTTAAGGATCACGGTGCCTAAGGTAGAAGTAATAGCATCATTGAATGACTGCAACATGATGGGGTTGGCACACATGTAACTAGAAGGGATATTCATCTGTTGGAAGGATTTTGAAGAGATGATGTTTGGGCTAGTGCCCCCGTCAATCATAACACGACGTACCCAAATGTCCCGGACATAAGCTGAGATGAAAAGAGCAGGGTCAAGATCTTCGGCACCAAAGTCGATAATTTCATCTTCGGAGAAACTGACAGCAGCGGCTTGTTGTACAGAGACAGAAGTGGTTGGGGAGATAGATTGCTTGGTGAGTGAAGCAACGTGATTGGGTGTTAGAATAGAGGTAACAGGAAAGGTTTCATTAGGTAAGACCTCTATCCCTTGAAGGATTTCAACGAGAGCTTGTCGATGAGATTCAGAAGTCTGCATGAGATCATACAGTGTCATTTTTACATGCGATTGGTGAAGCTGTTTGATCATGGTTCGGTGGGCGATTCCATTAGAGACCGGATAGGTCGAGGTTTAGATGGATCATAAGGTCTAAGTGGGGGTAGGGAAATGGTCGCATTCTCTACCAACATAGCAAGGATTTTGGCGTAAAACCCTTTGAGTGGGTCAAAGTCAGAGGAAGAGGAGGCTATTGACTGGGTCGATTCTGGTGATGACGTGGTATGGTTGGTTTGTATGGGTGGTGGTTTAGCCAAGGAGTTTTGATAATGGGTTTTAACTAAATGTGGCTTCTTTGATGCAGAAGCTATGTTTAGCTGGTTGGATGATGAGGCCACAGATGATGTGGTATCAGAAAACAACCACGGATAAATAGGAGTGACAGAAAACAAATCTTTTGATGATGGAATTTGTTTAAGGTTGGTAGGTGGACAGGATACACGGGGTGACGGTATTGCTATACCCTTGGGTTTCTGTAGGGGTGCAGAAGGTGTAGGTCGCTTTAAATAAAACATAGGAGGTATGATATATTGATGCAGGGTAGAAGGATGGGGTCCCAATATGGAAGTTATGTGTGATGACGAGGGTTTTAGTTGTGATAGCGGCATAGATTGAGGAGATTGAGTCTGTCTCCTAATGGGATGGATGGATTTATTTTTAGATAAATCAAGCCACTTAGGTGGGTGTGTTAGACTAGGTATTGGTGGGGTCCCAAGTGTAGGGGAAGATTTGGTGAGGTTAATAGAATTGGATGAGGTATTTGGTAGATGTGAGGGGGGTGAAGATGAGGACATAGGCATTTTAAGCTTCTGTAAACACTTCGGGTATATGGTAGAGGTATCTGGATCGGTCATCTACATTTGAGTAGAATATGGCGTACTCAAAAGTTCCCATAGGACCTATCTATCTTCTGGGGAATGACAGTCCTCACATGTGAATAGGAACTTTTGTATGGAAGAAAGGTGGGTTGTGATTCCAGTCCACTGTGGGTGTGATACAGGGGGTAGATGAGGCACTGTATCAATGGGCGTTAAGAGGTCAATCGGTCGCTGAAAAGATTTAGGTGATGAAGAACTAATAGGTAGGAGGGCATGTTTGAGAGGATCCATCATGTTTAAATAATGTGGTGATGTCGGTTCAAGAGGTTTTTCGTCTAAGGATGACAAAAGAAGTGGCGAGCCTTCTTCTTGTACAACAAGAATGGTAGAAAGAGACGTTTGGGAAATAGATAAGTTGGATAACATCCGCTCACAGTCTTGTAGGGATGTGGTGTAAGAAGACTCATCTATGAGAAGAGGACTCTGGGTGGTTAATTCCTTTACGGATAAAGGAATGATTTCACCTTGTCTTGATGGTGGTGAAGGAGGTTCGGACCCCTGCGTCAGTGAAGAGGCTTGATTCAAAATTTTCTCGATAGAGGCTTTTGGCTGGGAGTCGAAGACTGCATGGATCTCATGAAAACTCTCCTCAGCTAAGATATCTTGGTTTATGTTACTATTAGAAGAGTGATTCGGGAATGGTTTGTTGAAGATTTTCAAATTTTGGTTAGCAGGGGCATTGGGATTATCGAGGGTTATATCCCCTACATCAACCATTTCCTGCACTATGTTTTTCAACATCTTGCAGTTTTCGTGACTATGTCCCTTTACACGGTGAAAGTTACAGAAGTCATTTTCTTTGTACCAGGAAGGTATAGCGTGGGTGGAGTCAAACCTGGAGTGAGGTTTAACAGGAGGCAAGGTGATAGCTCCGGCTTTGAGCAATTTTTCCAATATCACACCATATGTTTCTCCTAAGGGAGTGTAGTTGATGGGCTCGACTTTATATTTATAGGTGTTTTTTGGTGGGGTATTAAATGGTGTTTGAGATTTGAACATCACCGCGTGGACAGCTCCTTTTGATTTCGAAGAAGTAGATGTGTGAGGAGTGGTGGTGTTTGGTTTATTGGTGGAATCTAGAGTTCGGAAATTGGGGTTTTTATTGCGCAACCGCAATTTCTCTTCTTCTAAGGCTCGAATTTCTAGTTTCCGATCCATAGTAAAGGCCTCGTCAAATGTGCGGAGGTTTGAATTTGAAGGGTAGGAGAGATGTGCTTAGCGCATGCCCACATAAAAAGTTTGATAAGTTCAGCCTGAGGTAAGGCATATGTAAGTTGGTTGATAAGGCCCCGCCATCGTCCAACAAAATTTGCGATAGATTCGTCTTCAAATTGTCGAATGGCATAGAGGTCGGTGATAGATACTTTCTTGGCAATGTTAATGGAGAAATGATCCAAGAAAGATTGGGCTAGTTGGTTAAAAGAGAAGATTGAGTGCTGGGTTAAAGCACTGTACCACTCCAAGGCAGGTCCTGATAAGGACATGGGAAAGGTGCGGAGTAGCAAGGAATCATCATGAGGAATCAAATAACAAGCATTTCTAAATGATCGCAAGTGTTTTTGAGGATCCGCTTTACTATTAAAACGAGTAAATTTCGGCAATTCCCATTGAGGAGGATATGAATGAAGGGGGACAGAAGGGTGAATAGGCTCCTGACAAACTTGCTCGTATGTCAAGGCACTACGACTTCCTGAAATAGAAGCCTCCATATTTTGCATTTTGTCCATCATTTTTTTGATGAAATCCGTGGTTAGATGAGATAATGGTGCGGTTGTGGTAAACGGAGGCAAATTGGGCCAAGGGCCTCCGCTAGACAATGGTGGGGTTAAGTATTGATAAGGTATGGGGGACGAATATGTTGAAGCGACCAAATAGGGATGTCCTATATAAGATGTTGAGGTCACTAGATACGTGCGTAGGAAAGAAAAGGTAGGCGGAGCTTGAGAAGGAAAGCTCATGTGGACAGGCGGCAGAGAGCAAGTCATGAACGGAGCAGTCTACAAGAGAGACGAGATAGGAGCAGTCGGTGGTAATGACATGTGGGGCCCAAGATTAACCAAAGGAAATCCAATCTGTGTCGTATTAACCTCTGAAGCCGTCGGATTGGGAGATGGGGCTAAGGATGCAGAAGGCAAGACGGTGTTATTAGGCGGAGTGGGAGCTAAATGAGAAACTATACTAATAGGCATGCCAATAAGGAGTTGACCATCGGGCGTACGGTCAGGGGCATGAGACAAATAGTATTGTATAGCACTAGGATTAGCATCCAAAAATTTGGCAAATTCCTTATCTCCTACAGGAATTTTGGGGATCTCACTGGTGTCTATAGGGTTCCCTATAGAATGTGAAGGGGGTGATTCAGGAAAAGGCACAGAGCAGGCATGTGGAACCATGGCGGTGGCTTGCTTCCGAGTGATAACAACCATGGAAAAGAGTACACAGTAGGGCTTCGATCTATCAGGAACAGAAACAACCTCAGAATGGTGAAATTGGTAGGTTGCTGGTTTGTCAGGAACTGTAAAAGAGAGTAACCGATCTTGTTCTGATAACCGATGTCTGTTAGACTATAGCTGATGTCGGTCAGTTAACCGATGTCGGTGTAATAAGACTGGTATAAGAAAATATAAGAAGCTGTTGATTTGATTTTTAACAACGCTTAGTACATTTATCAAATTGTTCTAAGGTGATCACAGAAGATAGTGTATAACAGAGAAAACAAAACTGAAAACAAGCAAGATGCACACGCAAATCCAGAGACTAACCCTAGGGTTAATTTTAATTATTGTGGACTTATGCCTTTAGACATAGAATGATGTCAGAATCCTAAACAAAAGACTCAGGGGAAATGTCAAGTTTATTTTGGCTCATAAGGTTACCTCAATCGGGTGGAGGAATACCACAGAAAAAGGGGGGATGTTTTGAGCTGTTGTGTTAATTGTGAAGTGATTCGGTATGTGTTGTATGGTGAAAGTAAGATTAATTTCTTGTCAATACCGTGGATATCACCCCCACGTGTACGACCTGTTACTTAATCTATGTTCACTAGAATTGAAAACAACAAGTAAGAATGTGATGCACGTGTTTTAAACCCAAATCAAAAATGATATTCGATGAAGCAAAAGAGATGAATTTCACTAATGCAAAGATGTAAAAGCAAGGCCAGTTCTTTTACCAAAATAACAAAATACCTTGTGAATATCTTTAGAAGAAAATAACAGCAGGTATGCTCCCTATATGAAAGCAAGCAAGAATTAAAGAAACCCGAAATGTGTCCCACCGGGCATGCCAAAATGTTTCGCACGGAATGTTTTAGCTTTTGGGAACAGAGTTGCTTCTATCCTTTCATTCCTTTTAGAATCAGATAAGGGTTAGGGCTAGGAGGAATACCTGTTGAATGTTGAGAGGGTGAGGCTTGCGCGTACCATAGAGAGAGATCAGGTTTATTTCGAAGAACTCCTTTTTGTCTTGGAAGGACTACCTGCAAATAAGAATACAAGACCACCTGATTTTGATTAGACAATAAATGAGGGAACTGCCTTGGGCCCAGGAAATATAAAACTTCCTTTCGAAGGTGGTCAGTTCCCCTTTTAATACGAATTAACACAAATGATAACAAAGAAAGCTATTGCAAAATCACGATTTAGGTACCTCGTTACAAAGCAATAGAGGCTAAACTATCAATAATAAAGAGTCATGTTGTTTGTTCGGTTACTGGTCGTTGATACATTCAGGTTGAGTTACAGGGATAAACCAGACTGGACCTGAGGTTGTTAGGTGACAAATAGGTGAGAGGAAGGTTTTGGGGTATAAGTCACAGTGACCGATGCCGGTCACTGGATAACCGACCGCGGTTAGAGAACCGCTGCCGGTAGGGGATAACCGACACCGGTAGGGTCAATAATCTAGGTGCTTCTGGATAGAGGTTGGTTGCAGGGTGATTGTGGGGTTATTAAGACTAGCGGATGGCTGAGGGGAATAGTGAGAGGACAGGGAAGACTCAGAGTGTGATAAAATGGTCTTCTGGGAATTACAAGGATGTATGGATGAAGGTTAAGTGCAGGGTACTTGTAGGTGGTAGATCTAGGAATGAGTTTATAATTATTATCAATCCACAGGCTCAAGAAATGGTGCTTAGAAACATACAAGACACTGCTTACTCGTTCCTGATGAAGATGCAGGTTCCACGAATGTGATGATGAAGACAGGACTCAAGTAGGATGATCTGACAATCCAAGATGTGCTATCTCCTCTTCTGATGCTCGGATGAGTGTCACTGGGCTCTGGTTATTCAGTTGTAGTCTTTGGTTGGATGTCCTTCTCTGCAGACTCTTCTTGTTTCTTCACTTGTCTCTGTTCGGCCAAGCAAATCTGGATCCTTTCAATGATTTCTCCTCCTCCCGATCAAATGAAAATCTGATCCCTTGTTTTTGGTTGGAGGTGGTCATTTACAGGGAACCGATGGCGGTTACGCAACCGACGGCGGTCGAGTAGGAACCGATGTCGGTCAGGTCAAAGCGGGCTATTTTTGGTAAAATAGCCAGCTTTCCCTCCTTTTTCTCCCGAGGGATTAGTTGCGGGCTTGGTCAAGTCATTATGAGGTTGGTTTTAGGTGCGGGTGAGGAGTAATTAGTCATGGGTGTGGATTTGGACCAAGTTATAGGTCTTAATTAGGTTAGTTTAGGGTTAAGACTAGGTTATGATGAGGTGGCGAAATGAGGTGGCAGGTATGGCGATGTGGATTTATTAATTATAAGGTAATTAATAAATAATTGTGTAAGGTTTAGGTGATGAGGTTAGGTTGCGAAATGAGATGCGGGGCACAGGGGGTCGTAAGACACAAATTTGGTGTCTACACTACTATCTCTATCTCCAAAAAATATGGAGAGAGAAATGTTATTGGAATCAAAGTCTTATCTCACTTATTTTAGGAAGATTTGCTCCCAAATCTTCTCCTTGCTTTTTCGGTAACAAGAATCATAATGATTTTATTCTCCTACATTATTGGAATGAGGTTTTTCCTCAAAATATGATTTTGATAAAATACCTTTCCCATATTTTCCATTTGACTTTGTTTTTTTTTATTGTGGAACTTTTGATGCTTGTCTAATACGTTTTTTTCTCAAACTGCAGTTCACTAAAAGTTATATTTTTCTTCATTGATAAAACCTATAAAAAATCTGAAAGAGGTTTTTGTCAAACACATTTCTATAAAAAAAAACCTCTCTCATAATTTGTTTTGACTTTTCTATTTCTGTTTATGGAAATTTTAGTGCTCATCTAATACACTTTTCCTCAGACTGTAGTTCACTAAAAGTTAGATTTCTCTTCATTGGTAAAACATGTAGCAAATCTGAATGAGGTTTATGTTAAACACATTTCTATGAATAAAAAATATCTCAGATTTTCTATTTGACTTTTCTGTTTTTGTTTATGGAACTTTTAGTGTTCGTCTGATACACTTTTTCCTCATACTACGGCTCACTAAAAGTTATATTTCTCTTCATTTGTAAAATCTATAGAAAATCTAAATGAGGTTTATGTTAAACACATATCTATGGAAAAAACATCTCTCAGATTTTCCATTTCACTCTATGATTATTCACAGTCCCCATTTGATGTGAGTTCTAGAACTAAACCTACGAGTTTTAGAACTAATTCTGCGAGTTTCGAAACTAAATTGGTGAGTTCAAGAACTAACTATGCAAGTTTTGGAACTAAACCTGTGAGTTCTAGAACTAACTCTGTGAGTTTTAGAACTAAATCTGTGAGTTCCGGAGCTAACTTAAAACAACTATAACTTTTGCATACAATCTCAGATTGAGATGATTCTTTTTTTGAACTTGCATAATTTTTCAATAAGAATCTGAATGTGAAATCATATTTGAATTTAAATATACTATTCATGATCAATTTATTTTTTTAATACTAGCATTATCTTTTCTTTATCGTCTGCATACACAAGACTTTTCATCTTTTCTCAAATAATCAATAGGATTAGCCAACAAAATAGATAACAAAATATTTCTAAAGAATTAACAAGATATATATATATTATATTCTATCTTAAGCAAACTATAAGTTCCTATATTATATTTAAATACACTTTCAAAGGTAAATTAGAAGGACAAAATAATGATAATTTATGGCTAATTTATGGTCTCATCATTGCCCCACACTTAATCTTATGCATGTCCTACTGCATTATATTATCATCTTCTCTTCTTAGAGTCTTCTCTGTATTGAGCTTATGCATGTATGCATTCCATATATAGTCCAAGGACAAGTTCTTGTGGATCTCCTTCTATTGTTTTTTATTTTCTTTCTTTTACAGTAGCTTCTTCTGTGGATCTTCTTCTGCTGTTTTTTATTTTTCTTTCTTGTACAGCAGGTTCTTATGTGGATCTCCTTCTGTTCATGTTTATTTTCTTCCTTTTTCAGCAGGTTCTTGTGTGGATCTCCTTCTGATGTTTTTGATATTTATTTATTATGCAATAGGTTCTTGTGTGGATGTCCTTCTATTCTTGTTAATCTCTTTTCTTTTACAACAAGTTCTGGTGTGGATCTCCTTCTTCTACTTTTGATCCCCTTTATTTTATAGCAGATTCTTGTGTGGATCTTGTTGGGACCCTAATGTAGCTACCAAATCTTAAAGGTGCATAGGTGCGCATGGCCAGAGGAAGCACGCAAGGAATAATTCAAAAGGGGTTCTTGGAGAACCAAGGACACATGGGCACATGAATAACTATTCAAGACTTAGTTATTTTCGGCCTTTTGGTCAGATTACATGAAGAACATGTTCCATTTGGATAAGGTTCTAGCCTGGCGACAAGGTGTCTTGGGAGGAATATACCTTGCAATAAGAAGATCCAAAAATCTAATCATGACATGGAGAGGCATGCGCCTCAGGCAACCCACACCTTGACACTTGGGGCCAGATCTGAGGCTACAGAGGAGTTTGTTAGAACTCAGATGCCTATTTATATGTGCACCCTTCGCAAAGAACAAAGACACAAGTGAGGTAGCAAAGATCTCTATAATTACTGCAAGAACTATGGGATAAAATGGGTAGATTATTCTAGAAAGGATGCAATGGGGAATGAAAATTTTATCTTGTGAGCATACATGTATGGATCTAGCGATGACGCATGACTATGGTCTGCCTCTCTGTGATGCTTTGTAGTAAGACTATGAATGAATATGATAAGGTTACCACTATGTTTATATTAAGATCTCCTTTCTGTATTATCTACATGTTTCTACTCTGCTTTTGATCTTGATTAATCATGAACCTTACTTGAATGTTGAGTATATTTGTGGATTTACAACTTCTTAGTTCTATTATGACTAAAGGGGTGTAGAAGCCATTACGAGCTCTATAACTTCTTCATGTCTGTTAAATCACTAAGTCAAGATCATGAATTATGCCTTCCACTAAACTCACATAAAAGAGAGACTCAGATCCCTCTTGTGCACCTCAGGTGAGTTCCCAGGGCCCGCTGGGTGATAGGCCGCTGTGCATGAGGTTCCCTTGTTCTTGGTGGGGTGTAAAAATGACTACATGTTGGTTCTGTTGTTGAGACCTCTTTTCAAAGTTGTAGTGGAACATGGCATACATCATGATCTGTGTAAAAAGTGATGGTGGAGTGCTTAACACTTGAAGGTGTTGAAGATTTTTTTATGAGCACAGAGGATGAATTCACTCAGAGATTCAATACTAGACCTGGGTTTGACACACGAAGATGGGTGGAAGACACTCTTTGTCATGAGTTGTACGAAAACTTCTTCTGTTGTTTCCCAATAGATTTATTTGAATGGTTCTCAGCTTATACATATCGATCGGGGTGGTATTATAAGTCACCCCCTTGGACCCAATAAAAATATCAGAACTTGCAAGATGTTGATCTAACATGGACCCGTGTTATAGATCATTGGTGGAAGGGAGTATTGAATAGCTACACTCTAGAATATGCCTTTTATATGTATTCCTGTCTAGAAGTTACTGAGTTTGAGTTTTTATGAGAACCCAGGGGATCATTTCTGCATGTTATCCCCCTTGCGATCAAAATATTGATGGTAACTATGGGTTTGGAGGCATTTCCTATGGCCAGCTAAACCACTCTAAGTGCTTGGCGAGGAAGCCAGGTTGGGGAAAGATGCATGATATAATGATTCAAAAGGAAAGGGAGGAGGGGTGGCTCAAGTATAATGAAGCACGTGAAAGGGAGATTGATAGATAGCATGGGATTACAAGTGGGTTGTGGAGCCAGACATGGTGGAAATGAGTTGAGGTTCACATGGAGGATGTGGAACCCAAACAGTCTGTGATACCCCATCTTGGTAAGCGCAGGAGAGAAAACCTTGTGGCTTCTGATGAGAGTCTATCACATAGAGAAAGAAGAGTCGTTGGTGTGCATCTGACCCCACGTACCGACAAAACCTTGGCACTTGGTTTGTTTGAATGATAGAAAATTACAATTGATCCATTTAATATCAGTAGAAGCAACCGATCAGCACCTAGAAGGTAAAACTTCTCATTTGGGACTTCTATGGCTTCACACACTATTCCAGTATTTGGTGGAATGTTTGGGCAAGGCACATATACAGCTGGTTTTGGAAGTGTGTTAGGAAGTGGTGGAGGAAATACGACTGGGAGTGGCACTAGTTCACAAACTATTGGTGCACAATTCATTGGAACGACGGGAGCGTTCGGCACAACAAACACCGGCCCTGTACTTAAAATAGGAGGATATGGAGGTGGAAGTGGTAGAGCTAGTGGCTCAGGATCTAGTGGAAGAGGGAACACCAGAGGAAACCAAGGGACTAGATCGGGATGACAAGGGCCTCAGCCGCCACCTCAAGTATTTTTTGAGATGTCTCTACACTTACCAGATTATATTGGGATAGAAGATGCCACAGAGCATGTGTATAAGTGCGAGTTGCTATGGTGTGCAAAGGGGATCATGACCCAAGATTGAAAGGCTAGTTAATTTGTGATGACCTTGCAAGGATGCGTGCATAGTTGGTATTGAAATTATGCCCCTCATCAGACTATTGTGGATTATATCGCGCTGAGAAATGTGTTCTTGCAAGAATTTCACATACCTAAGTTTGAATAGAAGAGCATCAGCTCTCTCAAAGAAATATAGCAGGGAATGGTAGAGAGTGTGTGGGAATATGATGCACACTTTAAAACTCTATTGTCTAAATTTTCTTATGATATCCACCCTTCACAACATGCTCAGTGGTTTGTTGTGTTGGTGTAAATTCTGAGTTTTCACACTTTGCCCTAATTTTCTATATCCATTTTTTGTCAAAAACGTTTTATTTTCTCGAGTGGGTGATCTGTAACTCATTTTTTCCAGTTGAATGCCTTCAAGATGCTCATGATGTGGTTATTTTTCCCTAAGTTGAAACAAAATCCAAGTTCCCCCCCCATTTGTGCCCTAATTTTTTTCACTTATACGGGTTGTGTCATATTTTTTCATTTGCCAAATCATGAAAAACTTGAAGTGGATCGAATTCAAGTAATTTGAGGTTAAAACCCTACTCCCCAGGTCGTAAACAATGTAAAATCATGCTCCAGTTGATTTAAAGCTGAGAAATCTGCCCTCCTTGTGATTTTTTTTTATTTCTAGGGCATCTCCTACATTTTTTACGTTTTGACGGGCATACGGGTGTCATTTACCTGTCAAATTCATCCTTGCATCCTTCTGATGATGTGGTAGATTTCTATTGGCTGAGGGTAGTCAAGAAAATGTTATAAGTTGTTACTTTTTGAAAAATTGACAAAGGAAAATTTTGCTCCACGGCCCCGCATTTGCTACAGTGATGTGCCTACATGGCATGATTTGATTGGTTGGAGGATCGGAGGGTGGCGGGGGTCACTTAGAAAATTTTCTTCCATTTTGGAAAATTTCTCGAAGTCATTTTTTGGTCCGAAGGCCCGCGTCCAATGGGAAGCAGACACGTGGCGGGGAGATCAGGCAGATGGCGGGGAGAGTTGGAGAAAAATTTTGATTCAGGGTTTTGGGGGAAATTTTGACCCGAGGGCCCGCATCATCCAATGAAAAGAGGACACGTGTCCAGGAGGGTCAAAGTGGACAGAGGTGAAGGGGCGGAATTTGGAAAATTTTGAAATTTTTGACTTCAAAATGCCAAAGAAAAATTTTTCCCGAGAGCTCGTGCAACCAATTGGAGGAAGACACATGTCCAGGAGGCGAGATGGAAGAAGGGGCCGAAGGAAAATTTTATGAAATTTTGCCTTTGTGTTTGCAAGGTAAAAAATGAAAAATGGGCCCGCCTCCAATGAAAAGTGGACACGTGTCCAGGAAGGTCAAATGGAGCAGCGGGGATTTCGAAAATTTTTGTTGTTTTTGGGCTTAAAGTTACAAAAGAAAAATTTTGCCCGAAGGCCCGTGTCCAATTAGAGGAGGACACGTGTCCAAAATTTGGTGAAGGTTTGGAGCGCGGAGAGAAAGTGGAAAACTTTGCAAAATTTTGGTGAAAAATCTCGAAGTAAAAAATGGACCCGCGGAAGATTTGGAGGTGTCCCCCCACAGCCAATTAGGGGGCAACACGTGGCCTATTCCAAAAGGAAAAAAAGGGGAGCGTGGGCCCGCAGGAAGGATTTTGTGCTCGCGGAGGAATGAAGGAAAAAATAGGAAGGTTGGCTCCGCAACTAAAAGGAGACCACCACGTGGCAGAAGAAGCAGTGGGTGTTCAGGTCTGTGGAGGTTTTTGAGGAAATTTTCCTTTTCTCAAAAAAGGAGCAAATTTCATTATTTTGGCCTACGGCTTTCAGTGGGGCCTACCGAAGGACACGTGGCGTATCAAGGGGGCAAGCGGGCAAAATTTTCAAAATTTTCCCGAAGTTCAAAAAGGTTTAAAATGCATTTTAAGGATTGGGGGCCCGCTCCAATCATATTTGGCCACGTGTCCACCTTATCCAAAGGTAAAAAGGGGAAGATATTGGACACATGGATGGCACAAATTTAAAGTTGAATTTCGATTGACGGTTGCTGAGTATTTTCGTTTCTTGCCGCCATGAGAGCTCCAAGATGCTTGGATTCATCGTTTTTGCACCAAATTGCATGAAATTTTATATGAATTCACATCCCCTCAGCCTTCTGAATGCAATGGCATCATTCATTTGAGCTAATTCGGTGCCCTTTAGTGTTTTTCATGAAATATTTTTCTCAGCCCGTGTAAAAATGAGAAAAGTAAAAAGTTAAAGTTGCAGAGTTAAAAATAATGAGGGAAAAAGGTGGAAAATGATTGCAAATGCATGTTGGCATGTTGGAATGACAAAAACGTGACCCTAGGATGGATAAGGATCCAAGCCCATGTAATATTTTATTGTTTTTTTTGCATCCCTGGCATTCTGCGAGTTGTTTCACAGTTTAATATCATTTTTCATCAAATGGATAGGGTTTTGTAACAAATTTGATCCTTTGAGCATATTCTTTACTTGGGATGCAAGGATCCAAGCTGGCATAGGGTATAAGTTGTAATTTTGAAGCATTTTGTAAGCCTGTTGAAATTTTTGGAGAAAGAAAGAAGAATTTTTAGGAGGAAAATTGGAAGTAATCCATTTCTTTTGGAGAAACTACCTGAGAGCCATTTTTAATTCCTTCTTGCATCAAATGTTCATCATGTTGAGTTGGTTTCAGCTGTAAAGCCATCAAAAAGCTTTGAGATTGTCTTAATAACATTCCCTTGCTGGTGTATTTGATCAAATTTATGGATTGACTGGTTTTATCTCTTGGCAAAACTTGCATACACTTGTATTTCAGTATGTTTTCAATTTGTGTTTTATGCTCATGTTGCAATCTTGTGTTTGGGATCTCTTTTGATCATACATGGCCTCATTTCTTGTAGAGGGTTTGAAGGCATCTGCAATCTTTCATTTAGAAGAGCATTCATTTGAGTGAAGATAAACAGATTTAAATTCATCTTACTTTCCTTGAATATTGAGGGTGTTTGTAAACCTTTGGGTGTACCTCAGGTCATGATCAAATAAGGGTTTCTAGATGCTTCATTGATATTTTTCTTCAAGCTTTTATGGCAGGTTATCAAAGTTTGTGTGGAATAGTCCAGATTTGGGCCTCCATTTGTGCACACATCCTGGTTGAAAGATCACTTCAAACTCATTGAAACATCTATGTTGTTTAGGTGTTGTAATTCTTTTGCAAAGGTTCCCAAAGAAGTTGGTAATTTCTTATCTTGTCTTGTCTAAACTTCTCCCATAGAATTTCATTCAAACTAACTCATCCTACCTGTACTACCCCTACATTGCATTGTGTGTCAACAAAAGAATACAATCCTTCCACCAAAATGCACAAAGTATATCAGGGTTTCATTATGTCTTTAGCAGCCCTAGCTTTGTTTTGAAAGCATATCCATCATTTAGTAGTGACAACTCCTTTGAGTTTGGATAATGGATACTTGATCATGTTTTCACAAGGCCTCTTTCATATCATATGCAAAACACAAGGATATCTCTACCTCCTTAACCATACAAGGGCTGCAATATAGGTTCTCTTGCCTTGGTTGATAGGCACAACCTAAAATAGTGAGGGTTAGATCAAAACCCTTATGAAGGTGCTATCCACTTCCTCAAATCTTGAATGCAAACAAGCAGATAGGTGTGATCCCTGGCTACAAATGACACACAAACCATCTATCTACTCTTGAAGTGTCTTGTACTAGTTCTTGATGTTGTTAAAGTTGTGAAGGAGACTAAAATTGGATACCAACACCCGAGTGGCACCGTTTCTGGGGACTTCTTGGAATTTCTTGGTGGTTTTGAAGTGTTTGAAAGGTTTGAGAATTTGTGTGATCAAGTATTTGAGCTGTTACATTCTTGAGATATCATTTCATACTTCAGATCTGCATGTTTTGGGTAAAAAAGATTTCAAACTCAGCCTGCTCTTCTCATTTACTAGCAGTTTATATGATTTGGATGCATTGTTTTTGGTTGAATCAAGAAGAAGAAGATCTGAATTGTAAACCCTTGCACAGTTTTTAGTCATAGCATACATTTGACATAATATTTTAGTGCTTTCTTGCACAACTAAGGTGGAAATCCTTAGTGGTGACTCCATGTTGTTTGGATCTTGAAATACCAGTTGTCTTACACATTTCTGTCATTTGAAACTTGTTTAAATCTATCAAGCTGGAGGGAAGGAGATCCCTCTTCATCAAGGACTCTTCTAAGAAGTTTCTCACCGAATCAAGAAGCTCAGAACTAGAAGGAAGAAGAGTGTGGAAAGTGGTTGGTGATTTGGTTGCAAGAAAAGAGATCCCCATAGTTGAATTTGAAGGAGAGCAGCCTGTTATTGAAGATTATAATTCTTCTTCAAGTAGATCTGATTTAGGCAATCTTCTTGTTGATTTTCATTCTCCATCAGGTGAGGGACCTTCTTGTGTATTTAAAAAACTTGCTCCTAAATCTGCTCCTGTGGTTTCTAAGTTTGCTAAATTTTATCAAGAGAGAGAGCCTTTGGGGGTTGTCATTTTAATGATCACTCATCTATTCCAATCAAACCCATTACTACTCCTCACCAGCTTGTTTCACCTCCAAGATCACCCCCACCAAAAAATATGGCTCAACCTAGACCTCCATTTGTTGTTAACACCTTTGGTCCTATAAATTTTGGAGGAATGGATGGTTATCCAAATGTTGTCCCACAAGATGTGAGAAATAGGTTACCAAAATTCCAAGGTAACAATGCCATTACCAGTGATCAGCATCTCAAACTGTTTGATAATATGATGGAAGATTTTGAGATAGAATTTGAGGATGTGTATATCAAGTTGTTTATCCATACACTTGAAGAAGATGCTAGGGATTGGTACAAGGATCTACCTGATAACTCTATTGATTCATGGACTGAGATGAAAAATGCATTTAGATTGCAGTATGGTGACAGGACTGATCTTAGATTTCTTTTGTCAGAATTTGAAAATATCAAGAAGAACCCGAATGAGACAGTCCATGACTTCAATACAAGATTTAATAAAACATTGAGAAGGTTGCCTGTCATTTTGAGGCCTTGTGATGAATCTTTCTTGATCAAATATGCAGATGCATTTGATAAAAAGGCAGCCTATTACTTGAGAGACAAAAATCCTACAAACTTGAGGCAAGCTTTCACTATGGCACTCCAAATTGAAAATAATATTAAAGCTATTGGTAAACCACTTAAGAGGGATGGTGTGAAGCTGATAAACCCTGAGAAGCCTTAAGCTAGCAAGGGTGCTGATTTAGAAGATGTTGTCAAGAATTTGGTAGGGGTTGTCAAAGAAATATCTTACAAATTAGCCCAGGCTGAGAAAGGAATTGGGCAAGGTTCACAAGGAAAGCAAAGAACTCAAAACCATGATAGATTTGGCAATCATCCTAGGGGTGATCAAATACAAGATGATAGAGGTAAAGGGTCTGTTGGATCTGTAAAAAAACAGCCCCAAGCATGTGAAAATAGAGTGGTGCCTGACCCTCTGACTGCAAGGGTTGTTGTTTTTCAAGAAATTTCTGATATGGATTGGTGTGATAGATGTTTTCTTCCTCATCCTCCATGTGAAATGGACTAGCAAGATATTGATGATGATAATGAGAATGAAATGGATGATGACATTTGTATGATGGGCAGCTCTTCAGGCTCACAACAAGCAACAACATCAACAGATGTTATAAGTGCAAGGACTGTTGCAGCCTTTTGGGATTGCATAAGCAGGGTACCATTTCTTTCTCTTCCTCAAGCTCATGATGTAGATGTAGTTCAGGCCTTTGAAATTCCTAATAATGACTTTGAATATCTAAGGGCTTTAATGATCAAGAAGTATGATGGTGGTATTCCTTCGGAGGAAGATAGAAAATTGTTAATGAATGTTGTGGTTGGTCAAGAGAAATAGTACAATACTAGAAGTAAAGTTGTTAGGGGATTTGGTCCTCAAGCCAAACCAAAGACACCCCTCACAAGCATTAACAATCCTAGAAAAAAAAATTGCCAAGAACCCTATTGTCCCATGCAAAAATATCAGTCCTCTTCATGCCTAAGCTGCCAAGAATAATTCTCCATCTGATGAACCTTCTTGTTTCCCTTCCAATGTTGTCTTACCAAAGAATGTTCCATATGATATAGCCCAGGTTTTGAGCCAAATTAAAGTGAGTGTTCCAATTATTGAATTTCTTAGAATTCCTGAGCATAAGAAGAGAGCATTCGAGTACTTGGGATTGAAAGAAGAAAAGATTACCCCAAGCAGAAATGTAAATGTTGTTGAGAATCCTCTTCAAAGCATTGTTGGCCTTAAAACACTGCCACCAATGGAATATTTTTGAGAGGCACCTGAAGTATATTTGGGGACATCCTTGGATGATTCCAAATTGAATGTTGATCCATTCTTCACAACTTTGCTCATAAAAGATAGGTTGCTTCACAATTGCATGTTTGATTCTGGTGCATCATGTAATGTCATGCCTCTAGAAGTCATGAATGAGTTGGATATCAAGGTGACAACAGCATATGGGAAGTGTACAGCCATGGATTCAAGGGAAGTGTTGGTTGTTGGTTGTGTGAAGGGTTTAGTAGTGCAACTTGCAGCCTATCCGGGTAAGAATTTAAAACTTGATGTTGTAATTGTTGATTGCCCTGCCAAATGGGGTATGCTTTTATCAAGAAAGTGGGTTGTGAGTGTTGGTGGTAGTGTTCAAATGGACATGTCTTTTACCACCATTCCCATTGAGGGTAGCCTTGTCAAACTCTATGGTGAAAAGAAGATGTTACACTTGATTGAAGATCCCAACAATGCTTCTTATGAAGTGTTGTTTTTTGATGTAGATGTTGACAACCTCATTGGTTTTGCTGATGGAAAAGAGAATAAGATGGAAAAATCAGAGTGCCTTGGTATGGTAGGTTCTCCATGGACATTACTATTTGATGGAGCTTGCTCCAAATTTGGCAATGGTGTTGGTATAGTGTTGGTTTCTCCTAGTTTGGAAGAGTTTCCTTTCTCCTTCAAGCTCAATTTTGAATGCACTAACAACATTGCTGAGTATGAGGCATTATTATTGGGATTAAGGATTGCATGGAAATATGGAGTGAAGGATATTGTTGCCAAGGGGGATTCAGAGCTGGTTGTCAAGCAAGTAAGAAAGTTGTATGCTACAAAAAATCAGCGTATGAAACAATATAAGCATGTTGTTTGGGACTTGATTGAAATGTTTGATTCCTTTAACATTGTTTACCATGATAGAAGTCTTAATGTTGTTGCTGATAAGCTAGCTGTCCTTGGTTCTAGATTTGACAATTGCACCGTTTCACCTTTTTGTGAATACAACATTGAAGTGCTAACAAGGGCAGTTGTCCCAGACAATGTGAAACATTGGTAGATTTTTGATAATGATGCCCAAGTGTTGAGATTCTTACAATTCCAATGTGAGTTTTTTGGTCATAATATTGATTGAGAACCAATGGTGTGCATTAATGAAGGTAGAGAAACTTTGTTTGACAAGGATATTATACAATTGAAGACAAACACCATTCCTAAAGGTCTTGTTGCACTTGAATCCAATTTTAACAATGTTGATTGCATCATAAATAGAAAGATGTCTGCTTCAAGGGATGTGGAAGAGCACAACTTGGGAACCAAGGATAAACCAAGGAAGATCTAGTTGGGCAGCCATCTCAGCAAAGAGGAAAAACAGTCCTATGCCCAACTTTTAAATAAGTATCAAGACTGCCTTACCTGGTCTTATTCAGAGCTGAAGGCATATAGAGAAGATTTATTTCAGCATGAGATTCCTCTTGAGGCCAAAACCAAGCCATTTAGACAAAAACAAAGGCCTATTAACCCACTTCTTTCCATGAAAATGCAAGAAGAGTTGAAGAAATTGAGAGATGGTGGCATCATTCAGCCTACTAGATACTCATCTTGGGTGGCAAACCTTGTCCCAGTTAGAAAGAAGAACGGAGATATCAGACTTTGTGTGGATTTTAGGAATCTAAACAAAGCATCTATGAAGGACAATTACCCCTTGCCAAACATGGAGAATATGTTGCAGCTTGTAACAGGGTCAGAGATGCTTTCAACTTTGGATGGTTTCTCCGAATACAATCAAGTAGTTGTCAAAGAATCAAAAAGACTTAAGACAACCTTCACTACTCCTTAGGGGACTTATGTTTTTGTAAGGATGCCTTTCAGATTGATGAATGTTGGTGCTAATTTTCAAAGGGCAAATGGATGTTGCCTTTGCTAGTTATATCAATGAATTTATTGCAGTTTACCAAGATGATGTGACTATTTTTTCAAGGCAGCGAGCAGACCATTTGCAACACCTAGAGAAGATGCTAATCAGATGTAGAGAGTATGGCATTTCACTTAATCCAAAGAAGTTCCATTTTGGCATGAAAAAGGCCAAGTTTTTGGGGAATATTGTGTCTAAAGAAGGTGTTATGATAGACCCTGAGAGAGTGGAAGCAATCAGAAAAGTGCCCATTCCAAGAACCAAGAAAGGTATCCAATATTTCTTTGGCCAAATCAATTTCATTAGAAGGTTTGTTTCTAATTTTTCTGAGCTAACTCTTCCAATCATAAGCATGCTAAGAAAGGATCAAGTTATCAAGTGGGAGGAGGCTGCCATTCAAGATTTTGAAGGAATAAAGGATGCACTTAAGCATGCACCTGTTTTAGCAGCCCCAAACTACAAGAGACCTTTCCAAATCTTTTCTTTTGCCTCTGAATTCACTATTGCTTCAGTTTTGTTACAAAAGGATGAGAATGGAGCTGAGAGGCCTATTGCCTTCTTTAGCAAGGATTTACAAGTAGCTGAGTTGAAGTATACAATCATGGAAAAATAGGCATTTGTATTGGTAAAGGAAACAAAGATTTTTAGGCCCTATATACTAAGTTCAAAAGTTGTTGCTTATGTTCCCCACACCATGGTTAAATAAATCTTATTAGACATGGAGATATCAAGCAAGAGATGTAGATGGGTCAAAAAATTACAAGAATATGATATAGATATCCAAACAACAAAGTTGGTAAGAGGTTTGGGTCTTGCCAAGCTCATGGCTGAGAGCAATTTGCAAAATGTAGAAGTAAATCAGCTAGAGGAAGAAAGGGCAGATCTTCTTGACAAATTGATGAGGTCTGAGTGGTACAGAGATGTGATTTTCTACCTCAGACACCTATGCTATCCTAGTCACTTGAATAAAAATCAGAAAAGAGCCCTCAAGTTGGCTTCTCAGAAATATATCATAACAGACCTTGGGTTGGCTTGGAAGAACCCTGAAGGTGTCCTCTTGAAATGCATAACTGAAGATGAAGCTCCCAAGTTGATTGCTGATTTCCATGGGGGATTTTGTGGAGGAAATTTTTCTAGGAGAGTGATAACACATAAGATTTTAAGAGATGGTTATTGGTGGCCTACTCTTTTTAAAGATGTAACCCAGCTGGTTAGAAAGTGTGATAGTTGCCAATATTTTTCAGGAAGATTGAAAGCTTCAGGCTCCCTTCCTTTGCAACATGTATCAATTGAAGCTCCTTTCAAACAATGGGGAATGGATTTCATTGGTGAGATTTCAGATCCTTCTAGTGCTGGTCATAAATGGATCCTTGTAGCAACTGATTATTTTACAAAATGGGTTGAGGCAATTCCATCTAGAAAAGCAACACACCAAGTGGTAATGGATTTCTTATTGAATCATATCATATGCAGATTTGGAGTTCTAGTTAAGATTGTATCTGATAATGCCATGTGTTTTAGAGCCAAGCCTTTGATGGCAATGTGCAATGAATATGGGATAAATCTGACTTATTCTTCAAACTACAATCCACAAGGCAACGGACAAGCTGAGTCCAGTAACAAGAACTTGCTCAAGATTATTAGAAGGACCTTGGAAATCAACAAGAAGAAGTGGGGGGAGCAATTGAAATTTGCATTTTGGGCTGATAGAATAACTCCAAAAAGAGAAACTAGTAAAATTCCATTTGAATTGATGTATGGAACTCAATCATTGCTGCCCTTGCACCTGCAATTATCCACTTTTCAGTTTTCCCAACAGTTGGAAGATCAAGAACATGGCCCATATGAATCAAGGATCAATCAGATCATTGAGTTGGATGAAGAGAGAAGGGATTCTCACCAAAGGCATGTCAAATTTAGAGATAAATTGAAAAATTTGTTTGATAAGAAGGTCACTCCTAGAGCCTTTAGTGTTGGAGACCTAGTTTTGCTATGGGATAGTAGGCATGAAGACAAGGGAAAGCATGGAAAGTTTGATGCTCTATGGATGGGCCCTTATGCCATTGATATCAGGATTGGAGAAAATACATTTTTTCTCAAGGATTTGGATGGGGATTCCTTCAAGCTACCTATTAATGGCAGACATTTAAAACATTTCTTGGATTAAATCCCCATGTGAGGTATGCACAAGTTGTACATTTTGTATAGCCTCTTGTTTTGCTTTGTTTTTGTTGTTGTTGGCTTGTGGTTTGCCCTTTTGTCCTTGGCAACCATTTCTGGTCTAGTTTTCTTTGTCTATTTTTGGTGAATTTCTAGTTTTTGGGGCTGCTCTGCATTTTTATCTCCTTTCCCAATGGATTTCTGGCACTTGGTCTATGTTGTGATCTTGTGGCACACGCTGGGAGTGCCCATCCCCAAGTAGGAGCCAATGTTGGTGCAAATTCTGAGTTTTCACACTTTGCCCTAATTTTCTATATCCATTTTTTGTCAAAAACGTTTTATTTGCTCGAGTGGGTGATCTGTAACTCATTTTTTCCAATTGAGTGCCTTCAAGATGCTCATGATGTGGTTATTTTTCCCTAAGTTGAAACAAAATCCAAGCTTCCCCTCCCATTTGTGCCCAAATTTTTTTCACTTATATGGGTTGTGTCATTTTTTTTTCCATTTTCCAAATCATGAAAAACTCGAAGTGGATCGAATGCGAGTAATTTGAGGTTAAAATCCTGCTCCCTAGGTCGTAAATAATGTAAAATCATGCTTCACTTGATTTAAAACTGAGAAATCTGCCCTCCTTGTGAATTTTTTCAATTTCTAGGGCATCTCCTGCATTTTTTACGTTTTGACGGGCATACGGGTGTCAATTTCCTGTCAAATTCATCCTTGCATCCTTCTGATGATGTGGTAGGTTTCTATTGGCTGGGGGTAGTCGAGAAAATGTTATAAGTTGTTACTTTTTGAAAAATTGACAAAGGAAAATTTTGCTCCATGGCCCCGCATTTGCTACAGTGATGTGCCTACATGGCATGATTTGATTGGTTGGAGGATCGACGGGTGGTGGGGATCACTTAGAAAATTTTCTTCCATTTTGGAAAATTTCTTGAAGTCATTTTTTGGTCCAAAGGCCCGCACCAATGGGAAGTGGACACGTGGTGGGGAGATTAGGTAGATGGCGGGGAGAGTTCGAGGGAAAATTTGATTCAAGGTCTCAAGGGAAAATTTTGACCCGAGGTCCTGCATCCAATGAAAAGAGGACACGTGTCCAGGAGGGTCAAACGGAGAGGCAAAGAGTTGGAAAATTTTGAAGCTTTTGGCTTCAAAATGCCAAAGGAAAAATTTGGCCTGAGAGCCCGCGACCAATTAGAGGAAGACACGTGTCCAGGAGGTGAGATGGAAGAAGGGGCTGAAGGAAAATTTTATGAAATTTTGCCTTTGTGTTTGTAAGGTAAAAAATGAAAAATGGGCCCGCCTCCAATGAAAAGTGGACACGTGTTCAGGAAGGTCAAATGGAGTGGCGGGGATTTTGAAAAAAAAAATTGTTTCTGGGCTTAAAGTTACAAAAGAAAAATTTTCTCCCAAAGGCCAATGTCCAATTAGAGGAGGACACATATCCAAAATTTGGTGAAGGTTTGGAGCGCGGAGAAAAAGTGGAAAACTTTACAAAATTTTGGCGAAAAATATCAAAGTAAAAAATGGACCCACAGAAGATTTGTAGGTACCCCCCCGAAACCAATTAGGGGGCGACACGTGGCCTATTCCAAAAGGAAAAAAAGAGGAGCGCGGGCTTGCAGGAGGATTTTGTGCTCGCGGAGGAATGAAGGAAAAATAGGAAGGTTGGCTCCGCAGGTAATAGGAGACTGCCATGTGGTAGAAGAAGCAGCGGGTGTTCGGGCCCACGGGGGTTTTTGAGGAAATTTTCCTTTTCTCAAAAAAGGAGCAAATTTCATTATTTTGGCCCACGGCTTTCAGTGGGGCCTACCTAAGGACACGTGGCGGGTCCAGGGGGCAAGCGGGAAAAATTTTCAAAATTTTCCCGAAGTTCAAAAAGGTTTAAAATGCATTTTAAGGATTGGGGGCCCGCTCCAATCATATTTGGCCATGTGTCTACCTTATCCAAAGGCAAAAGGGGGAGATTTTGGACACGTGGATGGAACAAATTTAAAGTTGAATTTGGATCAACGGTTGCTGAGTATTTTCGTTTCTTGCCGCCATGAGAGCTCCAAGATGCTTGGATTCATCGTTTTTGCACCAAATTGCATGAAATTTTATATGAATTCTCATCCCCTCGGCCTTCTGAATGCAATGGCATCATTCATTTGAGCTAATTTTATTCCCTTTATTGTTTTTCATGAAATATTTTTCTTAGCCCGTGTAAAAATGAGAAAAGTAAAAATTAAAGTTACAGAGTTAAAATAATGAGGGAAAAAGGTGGAAAATGATTACAAATGCATGCTGGCATGTTGGAATGACAAAAACGTGACCCTAAGATGGATAAGGATCCAAGCCCATGTAATATTTTATTGTTTTTTTGTGCATCCCTGGCATTCTGCGAGCTGTTTCACAGTTTAATATCATTTTTCATCAAATGGATAGGGTTTTGTAACAAATTTGATCCTTTGAGCATATTCTTTACTTGGGATGCAAGGATCCAAGCTGGCATAGGGTATAAGTTGTAATTTTGAAGCATTTTGTATGCCTGTTGAGATTTTTGGAGAAAGAAAAGAATAATTTTTAGGAGGAAAATTGGAAGTAATCCATTTCTTTAGGAGAAACTACCCGAGAGCCATTTATAATTCCTTCTTGCATCAAATGTTCATCATGTTGAGTTGGTTTCAGCTGTAAAGCCATCAAAAATATTTGAGATTGTCTTAATAACATTCCCTTGCTGGTGTATTTGATCAAATTTATGGATTGACTAGTTTTATCTCTTGGCAAAACTTGCATACACTTGTATTTCAGTATGTTTTCAATTTGTGTTTTATGCTCATGTTGCAATCTTGTGTTTGGGATCTCTTTTGATCATACATGGCCTCATTTCTTGTAGAGGGTTTGAAGGCATCTGTAATCTTTCATTCAGAAGAGCATTCATTTGAGTGAAGATAAACAGATTTAAATTCATCTTACTTTCCTTGAATATTGAGGGTGTTTGTAAACCTTTGGGTGTACCTCAGGTCATGATCAAATAAGGGTTTCTAGATGCTTCATTGATATTTTTTCTTCAAGATTTTATGGCAGGTTATCAAATTTTGTGTGGAATAGTGTAGATTTGGGCCTCCATTTATGCACACATCCTGGTTAAAAGAGCACTTCAAACTCATTCAAGCATCTATGCTATTTAGGTGTTGTAATTCTTTTGTAAAGGTTCCCAAAGAAGTTGGTAATTCTTATCTTGTCTTGTCTAAACTTCTTCGATAGAATTTCATTCAGAATAACTCATCCTACCTATTCTATGCCTGCATTGCATTGTGTGTTAACAAAAGAATACAATCCTTCCACCAAAATGCACAAAGTATATCAGGGTTTCATTATGTCTTTAGCCAGCCCTAGCTTTGTTTTGAAAGCATATCCATCATTTAGTAGTGACAACTCCTTTGAGTTTGGATAATGGATACTTGATCATGTTTTCACAAGGCCTCTTTCATATCATATGCAAAACACAAGGATATCTCTACCTCCTTAACCATATAAGGGATACAATATAGGTTCTCTTATCTTGGTTGATAGGCACAACCTAAAATAGTGAGGGTTAGATCAAAACCCTTATGAAGGTGCTATCCACTTCCTCAAATCTTGAATGCAAACAAGCAGATAGGTGTGATCCCTGGCTACAAATGACACACAAACCATCTATCTACTCTTGAAGTGTCTTGTGCTAGTTCATGATGTTGTTCAAGTTGTGAAGGAGACTAAAACTGGATACCAACATGTCGAAGGGTTGATCACATGCTTTAGGAGGGATTTGTCTCATAAAACATTCATGGACCCACGTAAATTGTTGGAAGATGCTTTTCGCATTGAGGCTATTGGTAGTGTGGAAACTAGTGTTAGCCCATTTCTGGAGGCTCAGATCACCACCATGGCTAAGCAATTGGAGAAATTATCTGCCAACACATCTCCATAGATTTGCAGTGGGTTGTGGTTCATGGATTGTAACGTAGAAGGGCACAGAAAGGATAATGGTGGGATATATACTCGGAAGGTGGTGCGGCAGTAGCGGTAAACTATGAAATATGTCACGAGGACCATGATGTAAGTAGGTGCCCCCTATTGCAGTGTGTGATCCATAAAAACATATCTTATTACTACAAGATATGTACCTCAACCACACATGACACCAAGGATTATAGATTGATTGACCAAATTCATGAGGTAATTGATCTTGGTGTGCACCAGACTAGCATTACCAGTAGTTCTAAAGGAAATGAACGTTGGTATGAAGAGCGCAGAGATGGAGGTGGGTGTGGAAGAGGGTTTTGCAGAGGATTTCATGGTCATGATAACCACGGGGGAAGAACTGAGTTCCCTCGTGGAATATGATTTAATTATGAAGCCACAAACCATTATAAATGTGAATGTCTAGATATTTTTCAATCCTTGTGGTGTGGAGAAAAACATAATTACGAAGAGTGCTTAGAGTTATATGAACATATGAGTCAGCAGTACCGGAAGGATAAGGGTCCTACCATGGTTAGTATTAAGAAGGCTGACGCACAATGGCTCCCGCGAGTAATACATGAATCAGAACTAGAGCATGTTATGGTAACAACACGGGCAGAGTCCACACATGCAAGGGAAGAACCTAAGCAAATACCTCTAGTTTCAAGGGAATAAGTCGTACACGGGAAGTATCCAAACCTAGCTCACTAGAAAGAAGTCTACTAGGAAACCATGGATGTAATTTGAAGCTTACAAGGGGAGATTCAATGCTTAAAAGAGAAAAAAAGAAAATATGAGCAAAGAAGACCAATAGAAGCACAAAAGGTTGACTTGGATGAGGTTAAGGAGGTGTGTAAACTACTAAGGCAGGAGAATATTATTCCCCTACTAGGATCCTATTTGAGAGAAAAGGTACTGTGGATTGGGGAAGAGCATGAAAGGCAGATCCTGAATGCAAACCTCCCACCTCACAGCCTTGATTATGACAAAGAGATTACCTTGAACGTAGCAGTGAATAGATGGTTGCTTAGCAACATCCTCATTGACATAGGCATGAATGTTAATGTTCTCACTCTAGATGCCTAGCATCAAATGGGAAGACCTGCATTACAGCCATCTTCAAATGTGTTGTATATGGAAAGTAAGAAAAAGGCAATGCCCATAGGTTTCTTGAAGGATGCGGCCATTACCATTCAGGAGACTAGGTTCACTGGGGATTTTGAAGTCTTGGTGTTTTCCAAGGTAGATAATTTCCCAGCTTTACTTGGGTGCTCGTGGTGCTAAAACGATAATGCAGATCTTCGGTTTAACAAGGGGTACATAAGCTTTGAAAACAAGGAAGAGAGGGTGATTATACCACTTGCTAATTGAAATTACACACCCTATATTGAACCCCTTGGGGAGGAAGTCCTAGACAAAATATATGTGTGCTCCATAAGAGATCTAAAGACCATCCACCCTACAGAAGGAGTCATCCAGTTTGATGATGCTCAATCTTTCAGTGATACTACCGGTATAACATGTGATAATTAGGCGCATGGGACTTATGAAATGATTAGGCAACATCTGAAAGGATCAGTTACCAAGGTAACAATGGTGCATAAAGTTTGGCACTTGAGGGAAATGCAATAACCAAGTATTCTAGGGATGCATACCCTAAGGTATTTTTGAGATAAATGGAAGCTCACTGGAGGGAGGACGAGTGAAGAGGTATGTTGGGTTATGCTTTGATAGGAACAGTAGCAAGGTGGTGGGCAGCACATAGTGAAAACTTTTTGGAATGGCGTGAAGTTAGAATTGTGCTCACTGTCTGATTCTCGAAGAGTAACATACCCACCGCTATCAAGGATTACAATGGCAATGGACCCACCTCTTCACTCATCCAAGCATGTGAGAGGGCCTAGGGAGATGACATGGAAGCTTTACCACCCTCCCTTTGGGTGCACAAGTTGTATTTAACATTACAAGGTTGTGCGTGTGCTTGATATATCCATTTTGAAATATGGCCCCAAAACAGGAAATTGGCAAGAATTAGCGGCTAACTTGGTTCACACATTCAAGTACCAAAGTACCATGCAACTGGTTGATGAGGCATTGTAGGCTATCAAGCACCTCACTTTGGGGGATTGTGCCATGGTGAAAGATAGGTTAGTAAACTTACTTGGTGGACCTAGCTTGGAAGCATGGTTTGAAGAGGAGGAACTAGAAGACATATAATTTGAGCGCGTGTGTGCTAAAAAGGAGAAAGGAAAGATGGTATATGTTATTGATGGAGAAGAGATGGAGAGCTTAAATGTTGACCATTCGGTTGGAATGTGCACAGTAGTTGATAGTGAAGATGCATGTGCGCGTGCATATCATGAACCACTCAAAACTAAGAAAGTTAACATCGACTCGGAGAAGGAGCCCAAGGAAGCTATCATTGGGGACTAATTTTCAGACAAGGAAGTATCAAAGATCATCGATCTCTTGCACAAATTTGAGGATTTATTCCCACGTGGATACCATGAGCTGAAAGGTGTCCACCATTCATTGAGTGAAATGAGGATAAAGTTAAAGGATGGTGCACACCCAGTTAGGAAGAGGCCTTTCAGGATGAACCCCAACATGCGCATAAGGGTTAAAGAATAGTTATACAAGATGATAGCATCCGGTATCATTAAGGTTGTGGAGGAATCAAAATGGATAATTACAATGGTGATCAGCATAAATAAGGATGGGCAGATTAGGATATGTGTGGATTACATGGAGTTAAATGTTGTTTGTATCATAGATCCTTTTCCCACCCCCTTCACTGAAGAGATTTTGGAAGGAGTTGTTGGGCATGAGGTCTATTTCTTTACTAATGGATTCTCGGGATATCACCAAGTAAGGATTTCCAAGGAAGTCCAAGATAAGACAACTTTTTCCACTAAGTGGGGAAGCTTTGCATACATGGTCATGCCCTTTGGATTGAGGAATGTGCCCACTGTATTTTCACACATAGTGGTACAAGCATTTCAGGTCTTCATCCACAAGTTCCTTTAAGTATATTTGGATGATTTGACAGTCTATGGGTTTGTCAGGGACCATTGTGATAACTTGAGGTTGATGTTTGAAAGATGTCATTAGTTGAGGATCTCCCTCAACATCAAGAAATGCATCTTTGCAACTCCTTTCGGAACATTGTTGGGGCATATCATATGTAAAGAAGGCTTACTGGTGGATCCCACAAAAGTTGTAGTTATTGTGGGGTTAGGGGAGCCTACCAGCCAAAGCACCATGCACGGATTTCTTGGACACACTAGGTACTACAAAAATTTCATTAGGGATATGCCAAGATTGTTGCACCTTTGGAAATATTACTTAGATATAAGAGTGCCTTTCAGTGGGGAGAGGCACAGCAAAGGACATTTGACACTCTAAAATAAAGGCTTATCACTGTACTTATTTTATTATTCCCATCCCGAGATAAACCTTTCCATGTCCACGTGGATGCCTCTGGTACAACAATGGGAGTTTTTCTTACTCAACTAGGAGAGGGGATTGTTGATCATCCCTTATGTTTTGCAAGTAGAAAGTTGACACCAGCAAAATAGAATTATACAATGACTGAGCATGAGGAATTATCAATGATCTATGCACTCCACAAATTTAGACAATATCTGCTGGTGAATCCCTTCATATTCTACATGGACCATATGGCCTTGAAGTATCTAGTAAACAAAGAAGTGTTGCAAGGGCTCATATGCCATTGGGTACTTTTATTTTAGGAATTTGAATTCAAAGTGGTGGTAAAACCAGGAAAAAAAATTACGGGCTAGATCATTTATCAAGGATTGATTCAGGAGAGGATGCGCAAAGTATCGAGAAAACCATGTCAGATGTGCAACTATTCATGTTACGGCGTGTGCCCTCAGAGTTAGAATACATTACTATTTTTCTCAAGGAAGGTGTGGCACCCGAAGGGATGAATGTATGGGAAAGAAAAAGTTTAGTCATACGTGCTATGTCCTTCATGTTGATCAATGGGGATTTGTATAAAATGGGCCACGATGAGGTTTTGCACCAGTGTGTATTAAAACATGAACGTGTGGCCATAATAGAAGAAGCCCATGGTTGGATTGCTTGAGGACACTATGTGGGGAATGCAACCGCGCGCAAGATCCTAGTCACCAGACTATGGTGGGAGATGATTCACCAGGATTGCATTGAGTTTTGCAAGGCCTGTGACCACTACCAGTGCCTTGGAAAACCTGGAAGAAGGGATCAGATGCCCTTGTACCCCATCGCCAGCAAGGAACCATTTGAAAAATGGGCAATAGATATTGTCAAACCAGTCTCACCAGTTACGTGAAGGACTAACTCATGGTATATTATTACCTGTACTGATTATCTGACAAGGTGGGCAGAGGCCATGCCCACTAAGGATTGCACCATAGCCATGACTGCTAGATTTTTGTGGGATAACATTATAAGCAGGTATGGGTGCCCATTAATTTTAACAAGTGATAGGGGCACTCACTTCTTAAATTAAACCGTCAAGATTCTATTGGTAGAATTCATGGTAGTCCATCATAAGACTACCCCTTATCACCCTCAGGAAAATGGGACTGCAGAGGCATTTAACAAAATCCTTAGTCACACATTGACTAAGATATGTTATGTGGGTAGGCAGGATTGGGATGACAAGGTGTCATCAGTTCTTTGGGCATACAGAACAACGTATAAAAGTTTGAATAGGGCCACACCATTTCAATTGGTGTTCGGTATGGAAGTAGTTTTACCGGTTGAATGTATGCTACCATCATTGTGTATAGCACACATAGGAGGATTGGACGATGAACAAGCACTGGAAGAAAGAATAGATGAATTGATAAAGTTGGATGAAATGTGTTCATTAGCAAGATGGACTCAAACAACTGAAAAAGCTAAGCAAAAGGCATGGCATGACCACCATATTAAGAACAAATAGTTTGAGGTTGGCCAGATGGTATTGCTATATGATTCAAAATTTCTACCCCATCCTGGAAAGTTAAAGGTGCATTGGTTGGGTCTTTATGTAATTTCATACATCCTTGATTTGGGCACGTGTCAGTTACAAGAGCTGGATGAAACAAAATTACATAGACACTTCAATGGGAGTAGGTTGAAGCCCTACTATAAATAATGTTGCTTGGTGTTTGTAAATAAGGTAGTTTTTCCAGTTAGTTTAGAATTTCCTTTTATGCTTTTCCTTTCTTTTATTTCCCTTTCACGTTGTTGTTTTGTTTTACGCCTTGGGCACCGGTAACCTTATTAATTTTAAACTAATGAATGTGTAGAGGACTACGCATCAATTAGTTTGGGGTGAGGTGATAAACAGAAGCATGGAGTTATTCTGCCAAAGGATTGGGTTGGCAGACCGTTTGAATTGGCCCTGATGAAAAGATGCATTAGGAGAAAAGAAGGTAGATGGGTGGAAAAATAAGGTTACATTGGAAATCCACGTACGAGGAGAAAAAGTGCAAAAATATAAGGTAGGAAAAAGTAAGAATCATGAGGATGGAAGAGGTACCTTTGGTGCTAGTAACACGCATGCAAGAGTCTTCTATCAAGATGGATTTTTTTCACGCCATAAGGTTGGAGAAGTTTTCGCGTAAGGATTGGGATGGGTGGAAGCAATTTCACACAAGGATTGGGTACAAGTGAAAAAAAAATTGCGCAAGGATTGGGTGCGTAAGGAGAATCATTGAAGTTAGGTTTTTTTAGAAACGCCACATTAAACATGGTCATATAGTGATAGGTAACCTTGCCTTAAATGCGTAAAAGTAGAAAAACCTATAAATACAAGAGTGGGTAGTTCATTATTTTGCTTTGCAAAAACAAGAAGAGCGGTTTTATTTCAGAGCTAGGGTTTCGAGAACTGACTCATGCAAAGGAAAATCCTAAAAACTTTTGTGCAATGGGTCCATTAGATCTATAAACCAGAGCAAAAGTAATTCACAGGTGTGAGGAATGTTGTGAAGGAGTGTCATGATCAAAGGAGGAAAATTAGAGATTAGGGTTTGTATTCTAGGGCACGGGGCACGTGAGGAAAACTCTCAAACAAACTTGCAAGTTAACCAAGGAATGAAAGCAAAGGGTACAATGATGGCCACAAAACTAGTAGGCGAACCTGCAGAAAAATCTAAGAAGGGAAAGGGTAAAGGAAAAGGGAAGAAGAAACAAGAGGAAATACCCTTGGATATGAACAAACAATGGTATTCAGAGATGTAGTACCTGGATGGGGTTTTTCTAGGGTAAGAGTGTGAGTCCCACATAACACAGATGACCATGATCGAATACAATCACTGGTCAAGCATAATCATGAAGGAAATGGTGTTGGAGCTGGTGCGCCCAACAAACAAATGAACACCTGATGGGTTGCCAATCTATAATGACATGGTCAAGGTGAAAATGGAGAAGGCAGGGCTTCTCCAACTTTATGAGTTGCCATATTTCAGGAAACCCGATTGCTTGTACCAATGGTTGATGACGTGTGTACACGAAGATTTCTTCTGCTTCGCAGGGTGTAAAATATGCCTAACTCCCCAGTTAATTTCACACTTCACAAACCTAAGCTGTGTAGGGGACGTGCTCATAGAATGACCTCCAAGATGAGGAGGTAATCAAGGAAACCATAGCATCCCAGGAATTGAAGAAGGGATCAAGGTACTATGACATATCAGATATCAATGATCCGGTGATGAATATGGTCATGTACCTTATCTCTAAGCTGAACGGACAAAAAATGTGGACCCAAGTGAGCAAGCCCTGGCTGAATGTCTATAGGAAGGTCACAGAGGGCACCATATAAAACATCTCCTAGTACATAGCAAATGAAATCATAAGTAGTGCGGAGAATGGAGGAAAAATCCTATTTGGGAACATTCTGTTGACAATTATGTTCTCAGAAATCAGAGTGTTGGATGCATCTAAAAAATTTGTTTGGGAATACCCTGCTAGAGATCCCTCGCCTGCAGACATGTTACAGAAATACACATGTGAATCAATGACAGGGGTACACAAGGTGCACTTAGAAAAATGGTATAAGCACCTTAGGAACACATTCAAGGCTGAATGGTAGATCCCTGAACAACTCCCCATGGCAATTGAAGGAGAAGCAGAGTTCGCAGACTACCAGCACTTCTACACTGGCATGTTCATCTTGGTAGATGGCAGTTGGAGTCCATGGTGCAAACTCCCATTCTTGTTTACTGCCCAATTTTTCCAAGTAAGGGTAAACAGATACAAGGAATCAAAGAAGTTAAACTTGGAGTTGTCCACCTTTGACAGAGAGCAGAGGGAAATGATAAAGAAGTTTGTCTACCAAGAGAAGCGCACGTACATTGAAAGGTATGTGTCCCATGATGTGCACATTGTAAGGCCTCTGACCTTACCTATTGCTGAGAGCGATTCCGCAAGGATCTACCTATGTATAAGGCTGAAATTTGAAATGGGCACGTACATGGAGAACTAAATATCCATCCCAAACAACCCTATGGGAAGGAAGAAACCCACGCCAAAGCACAAGGAGAGGGAAGAGGAGGAAGAACAAAGGGTGGTGGAGAAGCAGAATGTAGATACCATAGGGCTGATTACCTATGTCAGGAAGAAGATGAGAATGGTGGTCAAGGAGAAGACCCTAGAGCCTATGAAGCCACTATCCCTTGAAGAACCCTCAGATGAAGAGAGGACAACATCCCCGAATCTGGAATTTTCTACAAAGGAAGAAGAACAAGGGACAAAGGAACAAGAGTCTGAAGATACGGACGACCTGAACACCTATATAGGTGAGAAGGATGATGATGAAGGGGAAGAGTTGGAGATGAATCAGGAACCTATTACTGTCCATGATTTGGAGGGAGAGGGTGCAAAGGGTACAAATGACGCTTTCATATTTGTAAGGAGGAAGGGTGCCAAAGGGGAGGAAGGCATGCTAAGTGAAGAAAGGAGTGAAGGGGCAAGTACTAAGGGGCCAAATATGCCCAAGATCGCTCAGGAGGAGGTGGATGAGAAAGTAAAAATGGAGGCAGAGAAGATAATTAATACCTTGGTCAACAAGGAGTTGGAGTGCAGCGTGGAGCTCGTGCTCAAAGAATTCAAAGAAGAGTAGAGGGAGAAGAGTGTGGGTAGCAAAAAAGGCCCAACTCTTTTAGTAACTATTCCCAAGGGCATGTGCACGGGAAGTAAATGAATGAAAGGGGGAAAAACAACAATGGGATACATTGATGACCCCAATAAAGTGTTGCGCGCGTGTTTCTAGAGTACTATGCCCACCAAGGAGCTCACCACCATGGAATCCTTTAACCCTGAGGGTGGGTACCCACACATAAGGAAGATGCTATCATGGGCGTTCAACTCCCACCTCGATGAGCTTGAGTTTGAGGTTAACCAAGGAGTGGTATTAGCAATGTCTGAAGGAAAGGGGGACAACCCCATTGTAAACATGCAACAACTATCAGATGAGCAAGTGTGTAACATGCTCAACAAATTCTCTGTGTAAATTGAGGCTAGGCTCTTCTGTAGGAGTGACAGGGTAAAATTCTTGGAGGACCTGTTGGAGAAGAGGAAGGAAGAAGTAGTGAAGCTAACAAAGGACCTCAGCCTTGAGAAACTAATCAGCACTCAACTATAGAGGGAACTTCAGGAGGAAAATGCCAAGGTATGCAAAGTTTCCAATAAGGTGGAGCTCATCTCCCAATCTATTATCATGAAGCACCTAGACCTTAACCCTCCCATGCAAAAGCATGGATCCTCCCTGGAATGCCTGGAAAACTTGACTCGGATCCTCACCATGGAAAGGAAGCCTTTGGCCTTGTAGTCGTCAGAGGAGGTAGCTGCACGCTTGGAGAAGGAAGATAATTTGAAGGTTTTCGCACTCATGGCTAAATACAACAAGGTGCTTGCTGACATAAAAAATAGCTGCACAAACCACGGGGGTCACCTACGACCATTGTGTAGATCAAGACAAGGTGACAGGCATACTGCTTGCCAGCGACAAGGCCGAGCTGAAGGACTTCAGGGAAAAGAATAAGGGAAATAGAACTGAGTGATAAAAGATCATGGCCGAAGTGTAAATAAGTCTGAAGCTATTGAGAACTGGCGAGTCTCAATCAAAACCCGGCTAAAAGAGCTCTACAAGGTCATTACAAGGAAGATGGATGCCTTGGAGGATCATGCCAAGGAACTGGAGACTGTGGTGGAGACCATTAGCACAAAGGGGGACAGGTTAACCTTTGATGAGGTGAGCACCTTCGTTGGTGACATCTACACTAGAGTGCAAGGTGAAGTCGGCACTTGGAATACGCTGGAGGCTGACCTGCAACAAAATTTTCCCCTTCTTCTTCTTTAGGTAGTTTTCCCTCTATTCTTTCTCTCCCTCATTCTTTATTCTTTCCCTCCATTCTTTTCAAAGGCAAGGCCTTACATTTTTTACTGCATTCTTTGAAAAGGTTCCCAAGGGTGGAGAATAGGTGAAGTGTGGGGTAATGTTGGGACACTAATGTAGCTACCAAATCTTAAAGGCGCATAGGCACGCATGGCCGGAGGAAGCATGCAAGTGAAAGCACGTAAGGCAAAATTCAAAAGGGTTTCTTGGAGAACTAAGGACACGTGCACACATAAAGAATAATTCAGGACTTAGTCATTTTCAGCCTTTTGGTCATAACACATGAAGAATGCGTTCCATTTGGATAAGGTTCCAACCCGGCGATAGGGTGTCCTAGGAGGAATATACCTTGCGACAGGAAGATCCAAAAATATAATCATGACATGGAGAGGCATGCGCCTAGAGTGACCCACACCTTTACACTTGGGGCCAAATTTGAGGCTACAGAGGAGTTTGTTAGAACTCATATTCCTATTTATACATGCGCCCTTGACAAAGAATAGAGACACAAGTGAGGTAGCGGAGATCTGCAGAATTACTACGAGAACTATGGGATAAAATCGGTAGATTATTCTAGGAAGGATGTAATGGGAAATGAAAATTTTATCTTGTGAGCATACATGTATGGATCTAGATATGGCACATGACTATTGTATGCCTCTCTATGATGCTTTTTAGTAAGACTATGAATGAATATGATAAGGTTACCACTATGTTTATATTAAGATCTCCTTTATGTATTATCTACATGTTTCTACTCTGCTTTTGATCTTGATTAATCATGAACCTTACTTGAATGTTGAGTATATTTGTGGATTTACAACTTCTTAGTTCTATTGATTCTGTTGTGCACTAAAGTGGTTTAGAAGCCATTCTGAGCTCTATAACTTCTTCATGTCTATTAAATCACTAAGTCAAGATCATGAACTATGCCTTCCACTAAACTCACATAAAAGAGAGACTCAGCTCCCTCTTGCGCGCCTCAGGTGAATGCCCAGTGTTCGTTGGGTGATAGGCCAGTGCGCATGAGGTTCCCTTGTTCTTGGTGGGGTGCAAAAATGACTACAAATCTCCTTCTGCTATTTTTTATCTCCTTTTTTTACAAAAGGTTCTTGTGTGGATTTCATTCTGCTACTTTTGATCTTCTTTCTTTTACAAAAGGTTCTTGTGTAGATATCCTTTTGTTGTTTTTATTTTTATTTTTTGTACGGCAGGTTCTTGTGTGGATCTCCTTCTGCAGTTTTTGATTTTCTTTCCTATGTAAAAGGTTTTTGAGTAGATTTCCTTCTGTTTCTTTTTATTTTCTTTCTTGTATAGTAGGTTCTTATGTGGATCTCTTTCTGTTGTTTTTTATTTTCTTTCTTGTACAATAGGTTCTTGTGTGGATATCCTTCTATTGGATTTTATTTTCCTTCTTTTACAACAGGTTCTTGTGTTGAGATCCTTCTGCTGATTTTGATTTCCTTTCTTGTACAACAAGTTATTTTTTAGAGATCCTTCTACTGCTTTTGATTTCCTTTCTTGTACGGTAGCTTCTTGTATGGATCTCCTTCTGTTGTGTCTCATATCTAAAATCAAAATGCATACCTCTTGCTTCTCCTTCTCTCATGCACTTAAGCTCATGCATGTTGTTTATTCATGATTGCCCATAAATTAGAGTCTAAAATTTTGATTGCAAAGAGGTGCACATATTTTTTATATAAGTAGGGGAGATATGAATTTTATATTTTCTTCCTTGGAGATTTTAAAAGTGGATCTAGCTGTAATAAAAAACTTACAATAAAGCTTGAAAATAAAATAGTAAAACAAAATAAATTGATCATAACTCTAGTTGTCCTTGTCATCCAACTGTCAACATGGTCAAATAGTGTCAAGAAAGAAGCCACTAGGTAACATTTGATTTCTTTTGAAGAAGAGACACTCTTTTTTGTATTTAATTGGCCAGCAAGATGGTTTTCCAATCAAAGTTGTTTTTTTCCTTGGATTGTCCAACAAGCTAGTTTTCCAATCAATTTTTTTTTTTTTTCCTTTTATTTTTTTTTTCCTTTGTTTGGCCAGCAAGCTAGTTTTCCAATCAAATCTTTTTGATTTTTTTTTTCCTAGTTTCAAAATTGGTTTTCTAATCAAAGTTTTTTGATTTTTTTTTCTTTTTTTTCTTTTTTCTGAAATGATAGTATGAGAAGTATTAGAGAAATATTTGATCCATCTTCATACTATATTCATCAAAGTACAACTTGTGTAAAATAGCTAGAAATGTCTGAGATCTCATAAAAACCGTTTTGCACACTTGGTAACTCCAAGAAGATTTCTAAAAATTGTGTAGACAATTTCTAGGTCTTCAAAGCCCATCTTGAATTGTGCATTATCAAAATCACCATAGTAATTTTCAAATCCCAGACTAATGATCTCAGGAGATGGTTAGTTGTTAAAAGAGAGAGTGAAGGTATCCGTGTGTCCATTTAAAATCTATATGCTCCTTGGTTGATACTGTTGGTGCTCCAAAATCTACATGTTGGTATCAAGAACAACTCTAGAAATTCTTATAGATGTAGTCCTTAGATGTTAGTACGCAAAAATTTCTTTCCTTGATATTCACCATAATTGCTTCTTAACATTATATAAGCATATATAGAAATGAAGAAATTGAAAGACATGAAAACAATTTTTTCTAATGGATATGGTTCAGGGATTGAATTTTATTATGGGATGAAAACTAATATGCATGGGTGGATTTATTATGAGTGAATTTTTATTTTGGCTCTAATGAAATCCATGAATATTAATGGAGTTAACTAGAAATGCTACCATTTCATTATTACAAACTGAATAAGCTAGTTTTTTACTAAGGTTATGTGTAATAAGGTCCTTGAGCTATTAGTTGATACAAAGAGAAATGGTGGTGGTTATTAAGAATGACATATGATATTTCATCAATTGGATATACTTCCAGATTCAATATCATATTTTACCATTTCCAAATTTAAACTCTTTGTTCATACCATTATACCTTCTTGATCAAACATCACGGTCATTTTATTATACATAGAGTTAGTTTGTGGGGAGATAAATATTTACAATCCAATATTCCTAATTGCAGAAATGAAATTTTAATCTACTTACAGGAAATAAAATTCTAAAGAAACTATTTACCAAATGCTTCCTATCATAGAATTTGCTAAAAGGTATTCTACTGTCACTAGAATATTATTTTAGAGAAATCTGAATCTCCTAATAACACTGTGTCCCCAGCAATGGTGCCAAAATGATGAGGGTTGTCAATCCTTGTCATTAATAATGTCAATCTGGGTTGGTGTCTGAAGGTTGTATGCATTAAGAGAAGAAGATATTGGAAAGTAAATCCTTTAAACACAAACCAAACTTGCATAAAATAAATCACACATGCAGAAATTTAAAAACACACTTGTAGAAATGTAAACACACTTACATAAAGGAAATCACACTTGCAAGAATATAAAGGCACACGTGCAGAATTTAAACACACTGGCATGAATTGAAATTTCTGAATTAGAAATAAATATAATTGAATGAAACACCTATAGGTTCACAACAGTCTGAATTTTCACAATACAAAGATAAAAATAATAAAATAAAATCAGTTAAATAAAAATGAAAAAACATAAAAATAAATACATAGATCCATATTTCTTGGAATGAGTGGCCATCTCATTCCTTGGAAGAGGATTTAAATCATACTTCTACGATCTTAAAACTACAGAATATTTGAGAGGAAAGAACAGATCTTTATTTCTTGGGAGAAAAACATTACATATCTCAGTGTGGAAGGTTGCATTTATAATTTATGCATCCAACCAACTCCTTATTTTAGGAAATACAATATGATCTTATCTTTATTCCAATCCAAACAACTAAGATCTCCATCTCCACAAAATATGGAGAGAGAGATATTATTGGGGTCAAATATTATCTTACTTATTTTAGGAAGATTTTCTCCTAACTATTCTCCTTGTTTTTCGGTAACAAGAATCATAATGATTTTATTCCTCTAAATTATTGGAAGGAGGTTTTTCCTCAAAATATTACTTTGACTAAATACCTTTCTTGGATTTTCCATTTAACTTTGTTGTTTTTGACTGTGGAACTTTTGATGCTTATCTGATATGCTTTTTCCTCGGACTGCAGTTCACTAAAAGTTATATTTATCTTCATTGGTAAAAGTTGTAGCAAATATGAATGAGGTTTTTGTTAAACACATTTCTATGAACAAAAACCTCTCTCATATTTTTTTTTTGAATTTTTTGTTTCTGTTTATGGAACTTTTAGTGCTCGTCTGATACACTTTTCCTCAGACTACAACTCACTAAAAGTTATATCTCTCTTCATTGGTAAAACCTGTAGAAAATATGAATGAGGTTTTTGTTAAACAAATTTCTATGAAAAAAATCTCTCAGATTTTCCATTTGACTTTTTTGTTTCTGTTTATGGAACTTTTAGTGCTCATCTGATACACTTTTTCCTCAGACTACAGCTCACTAACAGTTAGATTTCTCTTTATTGGTAAAACCTGTAATAAATATGAATGAGTTTTTTGTTAAACACATTGCTATGAAAAAAAATCTCTCTCATATTTTCCATTTGAATTTTTCTCTGTTTATGTAACTTCACAGTCCTCGTTTGATACACTTTTCCTGATTGAGCTTACTAAAAGTTAAAGAACTAAACCTGTACCAAAGTTCCGGATACTAAGCAAATTTCTGTGAAAAAAAAATCTATCATATTTTCCATTGGATTTCCTAACTTTACAATTCCTCAAAAACTGTCAAAGTCTACTTGGAACTAATCCTCGAGTTCTAGAATTAAGTTCTGGAACTAAATCTGTGAGTTCAGAACTAAGCCTGCTAGTTCTGGAAAAAAAATTTATAAATTTTACATACGATCTCGAATTGAGATGATTCTTTTTTTGAACTTGCATAATTTTTCGAGAGGAATCTGAATATGAAATCATATTTGAGTTTAGATATACCATTCATGATTAATTCCACTTTTCTCCATACTAGCATTATCTTTCCTTTATGGCTTGCATACACAAACACATTTGCATCTTTTCCCAAATAATAAAATAGGATTAGTCAACAAAATAGATAAGAAAATATTTCTAAAGAATGAACAAGATATATATCCTATATTCTATCTTAAGAAAACTATAAGTTCCTAGATTACATTTAAATCCACTTTCAAAGGTAACTTGGAAGGACAAAATAATGGTAATTTATGGCCAATTTATGACCTCATCACCTTCGTGGTACAAATAAAAAGAATCCATTACAATATCATCATGTTGAAAGGTCATACATGACCTGCGCATAATGTATGGATAACTTTACTTGAAACCTATCATCCTCAGAAATGTTAGAGAATAATGTAGATCTTAGAATCATGGAAGGAGTAGTGTGCCTAATGCACTAGGATAAGTTAAATGTAGTGGAAATCACATGAATCTCAACAAATTCATTCCCACATCACACCCTCTTGTCTAACCATAACATGGAGAAATTGACCAATGCACAGATAAAGATTCAGTGAGTGGGTATTCATCGCCAACTATGAAGTTTAAAGAGTATCCATAGAAAATTCAAAGGGAATAGAGCAAAGTTAGAATCCTAATCCATCTTAAAAAGAAGTTAGAAGCTATTGAGATCCTTCATCCAGAATACTGAAGGAGCTATACCCACAATTTACATCTAAAGGATGGACGCGCTTGAGGATCATGGGAGGAGTTGGAGAAAATTCCTTGACACTATCCTGCTTCACCCAAGGAGGAATTCTTCCAGGGAGGTCTGCTCCCTATTTCACCCACTCAACTCTTTACCAGAGAGCATGAACAAAGTCACAATACTAGACTCTTCAAGTTGGACGAACTTATAAAAATTCTTACCTAGCTTGTTCACCATAATGCCATCAACCTACTTTCTTCTTTCAAATTCTTTATCTCCCTTATACTTATCCCAAGACATAAGTTACTGTGATTCTTTCTTCATTGGTTACAATTATCCATTGGCATTTAGAGGAACCTGCATTATCTCTCATATTTTATCCCCTAGAATATTGACTAAGCTAACAAAGATTTCCCTAATCCCTGGGTTTAAGGATGGGCATTTACAGGAGAAGGCATACCAAATCAACATCATCCCCCCCTAAAGTGGTGTTTAGAAGGGCTCATGTTGTGGCATTGGTACCAGGTCTTAGGATTATGCTCTATAATTCCATGCTATCAGGGAATCCTCAAGACTGGTTGACTCAAGCCACACATGCAGGAGTGGATAATTTGCCACTGGTGACATGTTCCTAGGAAGGAATATTACCTATGAAGGAAGTTTTAGACCATCAACCAAAAAGTGTAGACCATGGCCATGATATTTGTAGCACCTGCTCTTCATGGAGGACCACCAGACACTTAAACAAATTAGGCATGCAGAAGGATGAATTTTTCCTTTATGCCTATAAACCTACAATTGCACCACAGAAGAGAAGAGAATATCTTCCTCCATGTCCAGACTCATTGCCACAATGAGGGGGATCATGCCAACATTACACATCCTAGTCCATGTCTATCAGAGAGCAATAGATTTAGCCACATCCAGAAATGCACGTAAGAACTTTATCACAAAGTTAGGTAGATCCCTCAACATAGGAGATGGATGTACCAAGGGCTTGAACCTTAAATTTCTATTGAGAGCATATGATATAGATCACAGTTATGATTCACCCATTACTTCATTTTTCATCCTCTTACCACTTGAATGTAATCCTAGGTCATCAGTTTATCAACCTTGATCAGTAAACATGCCTTTACATATCCCATTTTTTATGCCAAAAGCACATGAGTATGTATCCTCATCATGATCCCTTTCTGTTTTGAAAACCCAAATTACTTAATCTAATTTTCTGCCTGGAATGAATGTCACCTACATTTAGTTCCATTTAGCTCTGTGATACCTACATAACTTCTCCACTCACCTCATAAGTTTGGACCCATGCCATTTTCCCTTATCTTACATAAATCAGAGTACTCTTCCACATTGCCTTTAGTGCCGTAACCCACTAGGTGATGACCTGCGCATTATCACTTGTTCTTTTGGTGGTGTAAAAATGACTACAACCCTTAAACCATCTAGTTAAAAATACACCCCTACATCACGCACTTCATTTTCTATAACATCTCTACCCAAGAAGGTATTTCAACTAAATTCTAGAGAATCCACTCCCTCCAATAGGAGTTAAAGAACCACCTTCAACTAACTAGTTCATCTACTACATCTTTACCCAAGAAGGTGCAATCCAAACCTAAAATATGCTACCTAATAAACAAGTTTTCAAACAGACTCAACCTCTGATTCCACCTCCCATGGTGATGCCTCTCCTTCCAAATTCACCCACATCTTCCATCTAGACCCATACACTTCACATTGTGATCCATTGTAAGGGTCTTACGCAACATTTTAGCTAACCTTTTGGAAACCTCTGTCATCACATTACCAACACTTATACCTTACGACCCACTCAAACCTAAACCAGAAGGGTTTGACGATACAAATTTTTTCACTTACCATCATGTGCCAGGGCATGATGTGGAAAATTGTAAGGCTCATAATACTGTTCTTCTCTAACTATGTCCTCCAGAAGAAAGCTTTAATGATGATGATCTTTTAGATGAGGACCCTATTCCACCTATACTTGTCACCACACATCCTCATCTCTTACCTATTCAAGCGACCTTCATCTCCCCCTCCATAAAAATTTTTATCCTCCTCCAACATTCAAGATCAATATGGTTTGCATAAGAGAGCTAGCCAAACCTCTCGCCAAAATGCCAATGTGCCCTACATTGTTTTCACAAAACCAGTATATGCCCTCACCATATTTTTTTCCATCATGTTGCTACACCTATCATGACTCAATTTCCACTTTACCAACAGATTAATATGGTTCAAATTACCATTCACTCCTAGAAAGACAAAGGAAAAGGAGAAAGCAATCCGGCCCATCCACCTACTCTTTTGCCCAATATCCCATCTGCACCTACACCAAAAATCACCATCCATGGACCCACATACCATATTTCCGATGGGATTTCCCATCGTATAATGTTTAAATAGTTACACCAATATTCTCTCAAAATGTCTTTATACAACCTCGGCCGAACCTCTAAGTCTCATTGGCAGACCCTCATTGGATTCTTGTAATCTATTGAGGTTTTACCTAATGAGCCTACTCTTTTGGAATCCATTATCACTCCTCACCATGTGGCCTCTCTTACCACTTCATCCCCTTCCTCTACACCAGCCCACTCATCAAGTATCACTCTATCAGTTTCTCTAACATTGAGATTGTACCTCTCCAATCATATGATCCTGATCCCACCCTATTCATTTATGTCTACATTGATAATATACATCGTTTGACATGTTATGATTGATGACGGTGCCAGTATTAACATCATTTATTCCCATGCATTTAACCAAATGTGTATCCCTTCTAATTACATGCATAATAACCCAGTTATGTTGTGCATTCATTCAATGATGTCATGAATTCAACCCTTGGCACCATCATCCTTCACATTCATGTGGGCCCTCATACCATTCCTTAATTATTTTATCTTAGAGGGGGAATTCTAGTACAACATGCTTATTGGTCGACCCTAGATTCGAACCATGGGTTTTGTTCCTTCAATCTTACACCGCTATTTAAAATTCAAACATGAAGGACATAACTATACCATTCCATACCAACCCTTCACCATTCAAGAATTGTAACATGTTGTATCGGCCCAATGATGTCCTTATACCAGTCAAGGAATCTACTACCACTACCACTTCTTCTTCAGCCTACTCCCTCATCCACAATGTTTTACTACCTCTTCCACACCTAACTCCTCTATTCCCACTATTGTTGTAGCTTCTGTAACTAACCTATCAACCATCCCATCTACTTCTCAAATAACTAATACTTCTTCTTCCCAATTTTCCAATGATTCATCCATTCCCACTACCCAAATATTAGCTACTGATCCCTTAGAAGATGTTTTTCAACGCCTCACTCTGGGGGAGTACCACCTTTATAACATTGACACATTCCTTACTCATCAAGAGTATGGTAAACTTCACCAACATCCCTAATATAATCACCGCATAGGTGAGGTTTTTTGTGTATGGTCCTCCCCACCTTTGCACCAACTTAACATATGGGGGACTTGATATCTTCTACCTATTTCCTAAAGCCACCTTCCCAAACTTGACCATTTTCCTCTGACATTTAATATCTCACCAACCACCACTTTTCCCATACCTTCCTCTATCAATGTTCTTGGAAGGTCTTTAGATTTTATTTCTATGAACAAGTTTTCCATACTATCATTCCTTGCACCACTCGTAAGAATAAAGACTATAATGGTATTGGATTTTTCGAACAATCTCCCAAGAAGGCCCGATTCAAAATTATTGAGGACAATAAACATTCCCCATCCCATTCACCAAATTCACCACCTTCACGTACAGAGTCTATGGACCCAGAATCCATTCCTCCTAACTTTTTTTTGTAAACACCGTTTCCCTAGTACCTCTAATTGATGAGCCTCCCTCTTCTCTTCCCTTCCTATATCCTGACATGATCAATGACAATACCCATTTTATTAACATCATTTAATGCCAGGATGATGAGTCTATTTACACCTACCTTTGTGCAGAAGATTCTTATATTCACCAATCATTACCTTCTGAGATGTAAACCATGTTGAATGAATCAACCTTCTAAATCAATATTCACACTCAGGACAACCTGTACATTCTAAAAATAGGCCAATATTTAGATGTTGTTGAACATGAAGCTTTTACTTCTTTCCTTTGGGATAATATAAACACTTTTGTTTTTTCCTACGCTTATATGCCTATTATTGACCCAAACATTGTGTTCCACAATATCGTAGCCATTCTTGATGCCAAACCCATGAAATAGAAGCTACGAAAAATTCTTTCTCACATTTCTCTTATTGTAAAATAAGAACTCCAGCGCCTTCTTTCGGTTTACTTCATCCTACCCATTGATTATCCCCAATGGATCTCTAACATTTTTCCTGTCACAAAAGTAACAGGGGGACTCCAAATTTTCACAGATTTTTGTGACCTTAACTTATATTTCCCGAAAGATGAATTTCCTCTACGTAGTGTTGACTAACTAGTTTATCTCACCACCGACCATGAGATGCTATCACTCATGGATGGTTTCTCAGTTTATAACCAAATATTTCTCACCCCTGAAGAACAACACAAAACCACCTCAATCACTCATTGGGGCACCTTATGTTATCATGACATGCCCATTGCCCTTAAAAATTTTGGTGCTACATATCAGTGGGCCATTTGAATTATATCTTTCATGAAATCATGCATCACATATTGGAATATTATGTTGATGATATTCTTTCCAAATCAAAACATTGAGCCAAACACCTTGTTTTCCTTAAAGTCATCTTTGACTAGCCTCATCAAGTATTGTGTTCTCCTTTAACCTAAGAAGTGTGTCTTCGTTGTTCTCTCAAGAAATCTCCTTGGTTTTATTGTTTCTTTGCATGGAATAGAATTTGATCTCGCTAAAATCAAGGCTATTCTTGAAATTCCTCCACCTACTAACCTTCAGTCAACTTTGTAGTTTGCAAGAAAGTTGCAATCTATTCGTCACTTTATTTCTCAGCTTTCCAACCTCTGCCATCCATTTCATCATCTCCTCAAAAAGTATGTCTCCTTCAAATGGGATGATGAATGCAACAAATCCTTTCACACCTTAAAAAAATACCTCTGCCAACCACCTGTGCTCATTCCCCTTAAGGAGGACCAACCATTTTACCTTTACATTTTTTCTACTGATCATTCCATAGGTGTCATGCTCACTCATCATGACAAGAAACATAGGCAGAAAGTGATTTATTATATAATTCATACACTTTTAGACTATGAAAATAGATATACTCATGCCGAAAAACTCTTCTTAGCCTTAATTTTTTGTCACCACTAACTTCACCATTACCTACTCAACCACAAAACCTTTGATTCACCAATAGTGACCCCTTACATTACATGTATTCCAAGCCCTACCAACATTAACGTGTTACATGTTGGCTCATGCTTCTTTCAGACCTAGACCTTGAATTCATCAAAAGAAAATTGTTAAAGGAAAAACCATCGTTGACCAACTCGCAGATGCACCTCTCTCCAGAAATCAATCCTCTAACTTTGATTTCATTGATGAATCCATTCCTACCATCTCTTTGGATAATACCATTTACCAGATGACCTTATTCTTTGATGGTTACAAATGTTAGCATGGGGGTGGTGCTAGAGTTATCCTCATCCCCCTTGATGGTGAAGCCTATGCCATTCTATTTCAAACTTGATATTAATTTTACTAACAATATCACCAAATATGAAGCACTCGTGTTAGGTATTCAAACCACCATAACCTTAGATGTTAAATATATTAATATCTTTGGCAAATCTCAACTTGTTGTGAACCAAGTTAATGGTATATACCAGTATCATAATGAGATACTTCAAAAGTATAAACATCATGTTGACATACTTTTAACTACCTTTGACTGTTATTAACTTCAAACCACCCTGTGCTCCACTAATAAATTTGTGAGATACCATGGTCTTATCTTGGCTTCTTAAATCCCCTGCTTCACCCTACCGACTCAAAATATTTGTCACAATACAAAGGTTACAATCACCTTCTTATCTATTTCAAGATGTCAACCTTCAGAACCATTGAAACTTACCCACGTGACCTTTGGTATAAGCAATTTGCATTGACTACCTTTCCCTTTCCATTCTACCTCCAGATCTTACTCGCAATGGACAACGTTATCCTTTCTTAAAAGTGTATCTCTCACTATGTCATCATGGGTGGTCTTCTTTATAAATGAGGATTTGACGCAATATCCTCTTATGATGCCTTACAAGTTCTGGAAATTCCCATACACTATCAAGGAAGTTCATGATGGAATTTTTGGAGGTCACTTTAGTGGTTTAGCTATTCGCTAAATGCATTCTTCACCTCGGCTATTATTGGCCAACCCTAAACCATGATTTTTGTGACTATGTCAAGCATTGTGTGAAGTGTCAGCAACATGATAATCTTCATCACAACCCTAGTCATGCCTTACAGGTCACATGAGACCTTTGGCCTTTCTCTCAATGGGGTTTGGATCTTGTCAGAGAGATCAACCCTCATTATTCCCAACATCATCAATGGATTATTACCGCAGCTAAATATTACACTAAATAGGTGGAATCCATGTACCTCTTATTTCTACAAAAGATGAGAAAATATATGAATTCATCAATCATCACAGCATTTTTTGCTTTGGTGTTCCTCACTACCTCATCACTGATAATAGAAAAAAAAATCAAAAATAAAACCCTATAGAAACTCCAAGGTTCATTTTAAGAAGCTCCCTCTAAAAAATTAGTGTAGAAATTTTGGCAAATCTCAAAAATAAACTTTCAAATCGTTGGCGAATTTGTGAAAATATTTTTTGTGGCAAAGGTGATTTCATAAAGAGAAATTTTCCCTAGTTTTAAAAAGTATGCAGAGAATTTCAGCAATTAGCATGCAAGTTGGAGCCTGGGTGGGAAGGTTGGTCAAGTGGGTTGGTTGGATAGATTGGGTGGTTGGAAATTAAGGGGTTGGGTGATCAAGGGCTTGATGGCTAAGGGTTAGACAGTTGGGTTGGATGGCAAGGGATTGGATGGGAAGGTTGGATGGCTAAGGTTTGTTGAATGGGTTAAACGGGGGTTGGACATGTTGGTTGGATGGTTAAGGGTTAGATAGTTGGGTTGGCTAGATGACCAAGAGTTGGATGGGTAAGGGGTTGGATGAGTGGGTTGGATGGGTAGACTGGATAGTTAAGGGTTGGATAGGTGGGTTGGATGGGTAAGGGTTGGACTGGTGGGTTTTTTGGGCTTAGGGTTAGATGGGATGGTTGGTTGGTTGAAGGTTGAATGGATAAGAGTTGGAAGAAAAAGGGTTAGATGGGTGAGTAGGATGGTTAGGAGTTGGACGACTCAAAGTTAGATGGGTGGGATGGAAGTTTAAAGGCGTTGGATGGAAGAGGGGTTAGATGGCTATGGGTTGGGCTAGTGGATTAGACAATTGATGGGTTATACGGTTAAGGATTTGGAAGGAAAAGGGTTGGATGGCTAATGGTTAGATGCCTAAGTATTGGATGAGTTCATTAATTATGGGTTAGGCAGCCACTTTGGTAAGCCAATAATTTTTATCCACATGTCCTTTGACCCATTCAAAACCCTATAAATACCCCTATAAGGTTCATTTATTCACTTTTCTACAAAAATTTCCAATGTTATGAGCTCTCCAATTTTATAATTTCTTCCAAATTTCAACAATGGAAAGCACCACATCTACTCCTACACCAAAATTTCAATACAAAAACCTTATATGCCCACAAATTATAGCCCTTATGAAAGCAAAAGATGCACAAAAGTATTGGCTCAAAAAATAAGAATTTATCAGGCTTGTGGATATGCCCAATTCAATACTAATACTTTAGTGCTTGATTACCTTCTCACCTCTTACAATGAGAATGATGGAAAAAAAATTATTCTCTTGGTGCATCCAAGACATCGTCAAATTTCATTCACAATTGAACCCGCAGATGTACATCAGTTAACTGGTTTACCATTTGAAACTAAATCACCTATTACTACAAAGGTTGTCCTCACAGACGAAGACAAAAAAAATTGGAGTCTCATTACAGTGTGTAGGTTGATGGTAAGTTTATTATTTTCAAATTATTTTTCTCTTAACATTTTTCCACCACCTAATCCTCTAACTTTTTTTCTATTATTGTAGCTCCTCTTAATCGTTTATCATGAGGCCTAATTCTTCAAGGTATTACAAACCAATTCTTTCTTGCAGTTGCATCACTTTTTAAGGAAAATATTGTATTACAGGGAATATCTACATACATTTCGTATTGGGTAGTTCAATATTTATTACGGACACTAGCAGGTCAAAAAATTGATTAGTGCACATATTTGTCTAATCTAATAAAAACATATTTCTGTTGTGCCCGCAATGTTAATCAATCTAATAAATCCAAGAATGTATTCTCGTGTTGCAATTTTATTATTTCTTTCTATCATGAAGCATTCTATGAATTTCAAAAATATATATTTCCAACTACAATCAATGATAAAATGATTGGTCTAACTCTTGAAGAACAACAGGTAATTGTTACTTTTACATTTTTCTTGTTATAATGATTTCAAATTCAATATTTTTCAATAAAATAATAATTGTAACATTTCCTATTACAGAGAAGAATTATTGCTACAACAACTCATAAGGAGGTAATTGCTTGAGGAAAATCCCCTACAATGGTCTCTGTTGATTTTGACATGGATTCAACAGATTCAACACCAATAAGACCACTTCGTCAAAGTGACCTAGGGGGTCAATATGTCCATCACATTTAACTATAGGTATGAAGCTTTCTATTGATATAATTAACTAATTCAAAAAACTAATATAGCTTAAGTAATTAGTATTGTATTTTAATATTTATACTATTCTTTAGTTGCATTTAGTATATTCAGAAACTACTTAAATGTTTGATAATGATCAAACTCATTCTGATGCACAAGATCTAAATGTTACGCTTGCGTCTCCAAATGTTCAAGGTATATTATAATATTTAATTTTGTGTGTTTTATTACGTTACTACTTTTTAGAATTTACAAGGCCTAACAGTATAATGGCTTATAACAATTTGTTGTTTGTATCTTGCTGGTAATATATCTTCTGAGAACATTCCACTTGTAAGGAGGCCACCAATACTGCCAACACATTCAATGCAAACAAAGAGAAGAACTATAGACAAGAATATAAGTTTTCCTGCAAAATCAGTTGGAACAGTTCATCCTGCAACAACAAAAAAAATTGGACTCTCTTTAGGAGGTGTTTTAAGTGTAACAACCTCAAAGATTTTCAAAAACATATCCCTTAATGAGGAGTATTTTGGGTTCGATACTGGTGATGCTAACAAGGGAAACTATTTTTACACTCATGATATGATTCAATATACTCCACCTCAACCACAACAAAAAAAAATGTGCATGATGTACTGGATAGTGAATCTCCTCCTCCTCCATCAAACTCTACACAAATAGATGATAAAAAGACACATTTTATACTAGAAAATATGATTTCAGATAGTATGGGGGCAACAATTTAAGAGGTTGTCATGTTTGATGTGGATTTGGTCCAGTCATGGGAGAGGAGAGAAAAAAATTGATAAAATAAATAAATACAAGATACCATAATCACACTCAAAGGCATTCATTGTTCACTTTCGTAGAGAGCCAACTGGCAAGGCAAGATGTTTTTATAAATAAAGCATAGTCAGGGAAAATTTCCTATGATAATAATTACAATGATGAAATTATAAACATAATGTTAAACAAGTTGGAGAATCTGAATGTTGAAGCAGAGGATTACTACAACAAATGGAAAAAAGACAAGACAAATGTTTTTATAGAAAATGTTGAAAAATAAAAAGTTGTGGTGAGTGGGCTTTATGTTTTACATACAAAATCCTAATATTAAAAGTTAACTTATCTAATAATCTAAAAAATTTATTTCTGTTTCGCAAGTAGAATATGAAAATTTAAATAAAGAAGCAACTATTTTTTAAGCACATTTAAAGAATGCCTGCAAAAGCCTAAATTCATTTGTACAGTTGAAGGAAAATATAATAGGAATAAATAAAAATAATATAACATTGAGAAGAATAATCAAGGAGCATAACATGGATCTAGAAATCTTACTAAAGGAAAAGATAGATTCAAATGCAACACTTTTGATAGTAGGAGACGTGGCAAGGGAGGAACTGAATATTCTTGAAAATATCAATACAACTGCATGAGATTTGGGGGAATTAGGAGTTATAATAGATAGCTCTTTATAGACACATTAGATTCCTCCTCCTCTAATGCAAGAAAAATATTAAGCTTCTACTACTACATAATAAATTCAATATGTTAGTAAAGTTCACCATGTGACAGGTGTGTTGTCACAATTTTGACATTGGCGTGGGAATTAAAAAATAGTGGCTAGCCAATTTTTTTGGTTTTTATTCCGTGATGCAGACGTAAGGACAACTATAATTCAGAATCATAGGAAGAAAAGACGTTGACCTCATAATGTGTCCTTATATGACAGAACTTGTCTGGAATATTTTACAATATGTTAGAGTTGTTCACCATGTGACAGGTGTGTTGTCACAATTCCAACACTGGCGTAGGAATTAAAAGATAGAGGCCAGCCAAATTTTTTTGTTTTTATTCCGTGAGGCAGACGTAAGGAAAAATATGATTCAAAATCATAGAAAAAAAAGAGGATGACCTCGTAATGTTTCCCTATATGAAAAACTTTTCTGGAAGCTCTGAAAACATATTGACAACCCCCTTTTTGTAATTATATTTGCCGACAATGCTTTATGAATTTGTACTTTTCTTCATAAAGTAATCTGCCACCTGAGAGAACCATTTCAACAGTACTTTGAGAATTAGAATTGTAATTATGATGTTTCAATAATAAATAATACAAATGATTTTTATGTCTCTTTGTTGACATAAATGTTGCTTAAATTTACTTGATTTTGTTTGTTTAAATAATTTACGTTTTTGATTTCTTGCAGATGTAAAATAAATCAATTAACAGATATAAAAGATAGATATTTTCTTATTTCAGTTTAAAAACCAAATATAAAAAATATATATTTAATATTGCATTTATTGAAAGTTGCAATCTTTGTATGAAATACATCAATAGTTATAATTCATTACATTAAATAAATGTAATGAAATCTATGTGAATTGAAACCGTCCTGGATCAATACTTTCATTTGTGTCTTGGAAATCAATTATAGCATGATCTTTGGATGTGTCTCCATCCCCTGGGTTAGGTGGAATGTTACTAACTCCCCTTCTTTCTACTATTTAATTCCATAATGTGAGTGCTCTATCATAAGGTAAAGACTCCACTGAGTAACGTGATACATACAACCTCAAACAACTTTCTAGATTCCTGTCCAATCTGTTTCGAACTTTTGATTTTAAAAAATATAATGCACTGAAAAACCCTCTCATCTTCCATAGAACATAGAATCATAGTTCCAAAAAGTTCATAAAACTTAATATACTCGCTCAAATATTCACTTAGAGTACTACTGGAAAAAATATCCTTCCAAATCCTTTTGATGCCACCATAATCCTATGGGTTTTGTAGAAGTTGAACTTGTCTTATCATAGTATTAGCAAAATCCATTGACTGGGAACTACGTATTTTTCTTTGTAAAATACCATCAACAAAAACTTTGTTTATCTCTCCAGTCTTAGAGAAATGGTTAGTAAGAACACCCATGTTTTTGAAAAATAAAGGACTGATAGATTTATAAGTTTTTCCCCTAAGCAAATTCCAAAATTGTGGATTTATAACTCCCATTTGTTGGTCAGTCAACATATGAAACTTAGCAAAAAAACATACAGAAGGTCCACACAGAAGAACAGAGTGCGTTCAAAGGCGTAAAATTTTCAGGAAAGAATCATGTGCAAATATGAGAGATATATTTAGGACTTAGCCATTTTTCACGTGTACAAGCTATTTTTAGAGATAGCTTGCTGAACACACAAACTGGTTAAAGACTTGCATGACACGCATTGGCTTTTTTTGGAGGATCAGCTACAAAGTGTTTTACATGGGTATAGGATGAGAATATATTTACTACTAAAAATTTACTAGAATAAGTCTATTGTTAATGCACTTGCATGTGTGGCAATTATCATAACGGCACGTGGCTAATAATAACATGCGACCTATTTTGGGATTAGATAAGCAGTGAAGGGAAACTCCACACCCTTATAAATATATAATGGTATGTGTAGTATGAGCTATATAGAGACAAAGATAAGTATGAGAGTGTGAGAGACTAGTTACTGTGAAGCTATGTTGTCAAGTTTTGTTATGCGCATAAGTGTATAATACTGTTATTGTAAGGAATCTTCTGTGTATTATTGCATTTAATATAATGGAGGTTATTGGCTAAATCAAGGTGTTAATCATGGTTATAGTTTATTACTGAATAAATGATTTTTCTATGTTTATCGTGTGATTCATGATTTTTTTCTTAATATGATCTATAGAATGTTATATTAACTATGGATTTGAATGCTTTAAGTCTTCATCATGCTAAAATTCCCACAATAGAAACCATGAAGAGGAGATTGGTATCTTTTCACACTTTGGGTGAGCACTTAATATAGGCTGAGTGATGTGCCAACGTACCTTTGTTTTTTCTACTAGATTCTAGGCTACATCATTTGTTCTATTATCGAGACCTATTGTTTAGTTGTTATCAAGACGGTTCACAATGAAGATGTACCAGTTGACCTTAGAAATTGTTGAGGAGTGGATTAAAGATTTGGAAGAAGAATATGCATGGATTTTTAGCACTCGATCTGAGTTCAATGCACGTGTATAGGTGGATCAGAATTTGTATGAATGTTTGTACGAGAGCTTCTTTGTTATCTTTCCAGTATAGTTGTATGAGTGGCTAGTTGCTTATGTCAGGACGAGGGGTGAAAAGGTATATTTACCAAATAAATTAAATGTTATTTAACATATATTAATAAGTGGAAATATAAATGTGCACACTATAATAAAAGTAAATAACAACATAAAAAAATTACACAGTGACATGGTATGTAATGTGGAAAACCCGTAAATGGGTAAAAAACCATGCAAGAATAATTTACTATAGAGAAACATTTTACAACCCAGTCCAGTAACTCCTCCATCACTTCTACTCCATGTATTTACCCGGAATCCAAATGATTCACGTTATCTAATGAATATGACCTACAATCATATTTAATTAACCCGAAGAGTTATGTCCATATTAAGTGATGGGGTACACCCTGATTTAATAAATAGTTAGTTAATTAATAACTAACAACCCTAATCTAAAGTTTATATTTAAATAATAAGAATATAAACTATTCTATATTATTTAACTATAAACTAAAAATTATGATGCACTTAATATTATTGTTCTAACACTCCCCCTTAATATTAAGTGGGGATCCATATGCCATTAGATTCCCTGCCCGTGGTACACTACAGGATTTACAATCCTTAAACCATAAATATTTTAGGCTAGCATATCGGTTGAAGGAATTATAACACCTTCATCATGCTCAACTTACCTTTTGGTACAAAAGGATTTGGATTCCATAAATCAAACATATAATTTAGTCTAAGCATGATTTGTGAGTATCAGTAGTTACATTTCTTCATGTAGGAGCTCTCTCTGTTCCATTTACAACTGCCCATAGTTTGCGAGCCATGAATTCTGCTTTCAATCAAATCTTCTAAATGTTGTAGTTGTTTCCATTCAACATCTGAGATTTATCAATTGAAAATTGATTAGACCCCATTTGTGCATAAAATATAGATAAAAAAATTAATAAAAAAAAGATTAAAAGAAGAGTTTAGAAAATTTCCCATGTTGTATTTTAATCCTTGTAATCGATCTCGATCAATTTTACGTCACAAAATAAGTTTGAACGATATAAAAAATTCAATCGAAATGCGAGTGTATTTTTTTTAGTTTTGCATACAAAAAACAATTTTTCCGTCGTATAGAATATATTATTTTTAAATAAAACAATATTATTTTACTATTTTTCACAAAAATAATTTTTATAATGTGTTTAGATTTTTTGAAAAAGTAAACAAATAATCCATATATATATATAATTTTATATAATTTTTTTTCTATAAAACTTTAAAAGTTTATATATATATATATATATATATATATATATATATATATATATATATATATATATATATATAATTTACTTTAAAACAATAATTAAAACCTCCATAGTCCACGTTAAAAAAAGGTAAAGAGGTAGGTGGGTGGGTTTAAGGATTTATACAAAACTTTTAAATGTCTACGTGTGAGCCCAATCCCACCACAAGCATTAAAAAATGAATGCATAGCTCTTATCCTATGCATTATACCAAGCAAATATATGGGGGGTGGTGGTTTAGTTATTATAATCAGCCACCACATTAGAAAAACTCCATAAAACATGCCCCCCACTTTTGGATGAAACAATTAAGAAAAATAGATAGGTTTTAGTTATTATATGTTATATTTGATGTATTAAATCATGACACACACTTGTGTGGAGTGATTAGGATTTAATATATGTAAAAGTCACGGGTAATATATAAGAGTGTAGTTTTTAATTAAAACTAAATTCCCTTTCCATGTGGTGTATGCAACATAGGAATTAGTAGCATAGTCTAAAACATAGGTTAGTATGTTTATAAACTAACATAGGCATTGTTTATTATTTTATAGTTTAGAACTAGAGCAATTTTTACCATATAGAATAGGCCACCCTTCCATGTGGGTTTTTAGGAGATCTATTTTTTTTATTTTTATTTTTTAACAAATTCCATCTCATTTATTTGGATGGGAGCCTAATATAACATTGGAATTAAATACTATGCTTTGGCCTCTTATGAATATTCTAGTATAGTCTAAAAACTATAGAGTTATATTTTTATTATATAGTTTTATTACCAATTATATTTTGGTTTTATATAAACTATAGAATATAATTTATATAAACTAGGTTCTTTAATATATAGTTTTATATATAAGTATTTATGTATTTATATTAATATATATATAGTTGTATGAATGTAACAAACTATATATATATATTTATAAAGTATGAATACTATACAAATATTTTGTATAGATTTAGATACAAAATTATTTTGAATTTTTTTTTTCAAAAAGTTAAAGAGGGTTTCATATTTAATAACTCTTACCTTGATTTTGCAGGGTCGGGTAATTCATGAAGTTGAATTATGTTTACGTAGTTGAAAATCCACAATGCCTTTTCACCTGTGCAATAATCATCCAACCAACTATGCGGAACGGGAAGGGGGGGTTAAATAATATTTCAAATATTAACTACCTTCCCAACCATTATGTCCTTAGGTTACATAAGGAGTATATTTAATTTATTAAACCCGCTCTAGTACCATGTCAGGATGAGGGATGAAAAGGTATATATACCAACTAAATTAAATGTTAGGTTAACATACATTAATAAGTGGAAATATAAATGTTCACACCATAATAAAAGTAAATAACAACATATAACAAATTACACAGTGAGACGGTCTGTAACGTGGAAAACCTGTAAATGGGTAAAAACCCATGGAAGAATAATCCACTATAGAGAAAATTTTTACAACCCAGTCCAGTAACTCCTCCCTCACTTCTACTCCATGTATTTACCCGGAATCCAAATGATTCACATTATCTAATGAATATGACCTACAATCATATTCAAATAACCCGAAGGGTTATGTCCATATTAAGTGATGGGGCACACCCCGATTTAATAAATAGTTACTTAATTAATAACTAAGAAACCTAATCTAAAGTTTATATTTAAATAATAAAAATATAAACTATTTTATATTATTTAACTATAAACTAAACATTATGATGCACTTAATATTATTATTCTAACAGCTTATGCGTCTAAACTGAATTGGAGGTATCGCACACTTGTCTGGACATAGGAATAATTTCATACCCTTTATGATGCTAATCTAATTTGGAATCGCATTGTGGATATGTGGTTCTGTGGTGTTTTGAATAGCTATATCTTGGAGTACTCAATTTCCACTTATTCATGCCTCGAGGTAGCTGAATTCCAATTTTTACAATATCTCAAGGGAACTTTCCTACACGGCATTCCACTGGAAATCAAAATTATGATGGTAACCCTAATCTTGGAGAACAAACTAATGGTGAACTAAACCCCACCATGCGCGGGGGTAGGAGAAATTTTTGGGGGAAGATGGAATACCTAGCAATAAAAAGGCAAAGAGAGGAAATGTGTCTTAAGTATAATAAAGTGTGTGAGAGGGAGATAGAGAAGCAGCGGGATGTTGCAGAGTGAATGGCGTCGTCGAGAGAAATATTTTGGGAAGGGTTTGAAGTTCATGTAGAATACGTGGAACCTGAGCATCAGGAATCCATCCATTTGGGAAATCATGACAAGGAACCCTCCTTGGCCTCACATAAAAGTGCACTAGTAGAGACGATCTGGGTCACAAGCATGCATCTGAATCCACCTAGAAACCTTGCCCTTGTGCTTGGTTTTCCAATATCTAGTATAACAAATAGTCAGCAAGCTAATTTAGCAATGGGAGAGTAGGAGTGAGTCATATAAAATGTACAATGATGGTAGCACAAATGGCTTTGTTGTTATATGAGAATACCTTTTTGGGTGTATCATCCATACATAATTCAGGCACGTAGATTTTTGGACACTCTTCTGGGAGTAGTAATACTTCGCAAACTATCAAGGTGCACTTCAGTACTACTGTTGGGACACAAGGAATTACATCTTCTGGTCCGACTCTAGCTATGTGGTTAGGATCAAGAGGTATAGGTGGCTCTAGTTCTGGTGGATCTGGGGGTTCTAGAGGTAGAGGAAATACAAGAGATTCTAGATCAGGTGGGCAAGGTCCGCACTAACCCCGGAATATTTACATAGAGATGTCTCTTCATCTCCTAGCTTATAGGATTATAGAAAATGTTGTTGAACATGTACATGTGTGTGAAATATTGTGGTGTGTAAAAATAATCAAGGCTTTTAAGCGTAGGGCAAGTTAAATTTCTACTATGTTACAAGGTTACACACACGTCTGGTACAGAAAGTTGTACCCTGATTAGACTTGTGTAGACTATACTGCTTTAAAAGATGCCTTCGTCAAAGAATTTCATATCTCAGAGTTTGAGCAAAAGAGTATAAGTGTGCTCAAGGATATTAAGAAAGGCACTATTGAAAGTTTCAGAGAGTATGATGCTCATTTCAAAACACTTTTATCCAAGATTTCTTATGATATTCATGTAATCTAGCATGTGTAATGGTTAGTTGGGGGCCTAATAACATATTTTACAAGGGCACTATTACATAAGGCATACAATGATCCATGCGAAGCACTCGAAGCATCTTTACGTGTTGAGGCATTTGGAAGTATAGACACTTGGGTGAGCCCATTTTTAGAAGCACAGATCACAGCTATGGAAAATTTGTTGGAGAATCTATTGGTAAACTTAGCACATGAGATATGAATGGGGATTTGGTGCACAGATTGTGAAGTAGATGATCACATGAAGGATAGTTGTCCCCACAGATTAGTAAACTCATTATTGTTGGACTATGAGATACGTCAGTTAAACCATGATGCCAACCACTTTCCATTGTTACAACGTGAGATGAGGAAGAATGTCTCTTGCTATTGTAAAATTTGTAGGTCCACGACTCATGATACGGAAGACTGTAGGTTGATTTTTCAGATCCATGATGTCATAGATATCAGTGTGTGGAAGATAGGAGTATCAGATAAATATCAAGGAAAAGGTGAGCATCTGGATCATAATCAAGCACGTTATGATTAGAATGGACTTTTTGAAGGAGGTCATGGTAGAGGTCAAGGGTTTCAAGGATGATATGGAGGCTAAGTCTGTGGTCGTAGAAGAAGTGAGTTCCCTCATTGAACATGTTACACATGTGGATCTCCTAACCACTACATGGGTGAATGTCCTCATAATATTGTTTGATCCTTCTGTGGAAAGAATCACAACTATGAGGAATTCCCAGACTTGTATGAGCATCTTAGTAAGCAACATAAATAGGAAAACAAAGGAACAAGGATGATTAGGATACAACAAGCTATGGAAAAATAGTGGATGCCAAAGTTGACACTGGAACCTGAGGTATTACCTGTAAAGATCATGACCCGCGTTGAAGTGGCGCACTCCAAATAAGCATTGTAGCAGAATCATACCATCACTAAGGAGGAGGTTCTACATGTAGGGTACCTAGATCCCACCAATCAAAAGTAGGTTTACTAGGAAACCATGGAGGTACTCAGAAAACTTCAGGGTAAAATAAAGTCTTTAAGGGAGAAATCGTGAAAGATGGAGTAGAAGAAAGCATCAGAGACAGTTCAAACTGGTATGGATGACTTGATTTAAGTATGCAAATTATTGTGTCATGAGAATATCATTCCACTGTTAGGGAATTGGTTAAAAGGAAACACTTTATGTGCAAGTATTGAGACTAGACAGAAGATCCTACATGCAAATATTCCCCCTCATATCCTATATTATGACAAGGAAATAACTTTGAATGTTATTGTGGATGGGTGGTTATTGAGTAATATATGGATTGATACAGGGGCAGAAGTCGATGTTCTTACCTTAGATGCATGGGTACAAATGGGGAGACCTCCATTTCAGCCATCCTCTAATGTATTGTTCATGGCTAACCAGACTAAGGCCACTCCCATTGGAGTTTTAAAAGATACATCAATTACCATACAAGGATCCAAGCTCACTAGAGATTTTTAGGTTTTAGCACTGGTAGAGTCAGATCGCTTCCTAGCTCTATTGGGGCGTCCTTGGTGCTATGAAAATAATGTTGATATTTGGTTCAACAAGGGTTATATCATCTTTGAAAACAAGGAGGAAAGATTTATTATCCCTTTAACAGATGGAAAATCTACACCCTATGTTTAGCCTTTGAGTAAAGAAGACCAAAATAGGATTTATGTATGCATCATCCGAGATCTAGAGGTATTTGAACCATGTAAAGAAGGAATCCTTCAGTGGGAGGATGCACAATCTATTAGCAATACTACAAGTGCTGCTTGTGATAATTGGGCTTATAGCACTTATGTGTTCGTATGGTGCGAAGTAAAGAGCATATTTCCTAGGGCCAACAAACTACATTATATCAGGATAATAGGTAATAACTCGATACCTTATTACACCGAAGAAGGATACCCTATGTTTTTCCTACATGCCATGGAAGAATAGTGGATAGATCCACCAGAGAGAAGGAATATGCTATCATATACCTATTGGTGCAAATCAACAGCACCCCTAGATGTTGATCATATTTCTAGTTTGACATTTTGGAAATCCCGTGTGATTACACAACATTGAATCTTTTCCCCAAGTGTGGGCTTGCAAATATGGGAAAAGAATCTCCAGGTTAGAGGCTGGTTCCTCAACTCCTCTGATCAGGTGTATTATTTGCAATTGCAGAGGTTTAAACTCAACATCCTACTCTAAATTCCAAGAGGACAAAGATAGAGAATGCAAAAGAAATAAGACTAAGACTAATGAGGTGATACACCAAAGGAGTGGTGAACATTCTTTACTTCTACAAATATACACAGATCATAGAAATGCAACAAAACATCATGCACAAGCTGATGAAATGTAATGAAAGGTCATAAATGAAGTAAAAAACACAAACAGAGGATTGAAACTCATTCACAGAGCTTGCATTGTCATTTCCAATATCAAAACACATGAATTACAACTTCTGAGAGGTAGAAAAAAGGTTATAGTCTTGGAAGAGGTCTGATTTTCCACAAAATCACTTTTCAAGGTGAAAAAAGGACCCTGTAAAACATGAAAATGTCCAACACCTCAAAAATGAGCCAAAACTGGCTTTTACAATGTAAAAACTGAGCCCAGGAGAGAGAAACATGGGAAAACATGGGAGGAGCTTCAACCACTAACCAAAATGCAATAAAACAGCATGGGAATCCTTAAAGGTCCATTCCCTGACATTTTTCACCATGTTGGGAGAGAATGCGAGTGATACCTTATTAAAAATGGTGGTTGAAACATCATTTCTGTCAACCACCACGTGCCAAAGGCATTTTTCAATTTTCTCTCTCTAAACTCAATAAAAACACAAAATTGACCCTAGAATCATGTAGATAATTTCACCATCTTCCTGTTGATATAAATAACGTGAAAAACTGAGCTCTGGATAGAAAGTTATGGTCGTTTGAAAATTTAGGGAAAAACAGGGCCAAAACGGGTTAGTAGGCCAAAATTTCAAAATTTTCCCACTTTTTTGCATTTGGGAAAATTTCCCAAAAAATCTCCACATTCTGCTGGTCCTGGTGCCACGTGGCATGATCTCATTGGTCACAGGCTCTTCCTGCTTCATTTTCCACTGTTTTGGCCATTGGAAAATTTTCCAAAAATTCTCCACCGAGCCGATGACCTGAGGACACATGGCACGATGTGATTCGCCGCGGGCATCTTCTTTTAAATTTTCCGTCACTGTTGACCATTTTCCTTACTTGGACACATGGAAAAACCCCATTGGACATGAGCTTTCTCTACCATTTTTCCCTGTGGGCATGTCTTGCATTTTTTGCCGCCATATGGACACGTGGCATGATCCCATTGGCTCACGTTTTGGGGGCGAGCTTTTCCTTTGAAATTTTTCTTAGATTTTGCCTAGGAAAAAATCTCCCAATTTCTCCCGTACTCTTCCAGTTGAATACCCATGGCGAGATATGATTCATTGTGGGCCTGCAGGCCAAAATTTTTCCTTACGCTATTCTTTGAGAAAAATTCCCAATTTCTCCCCGGCGGCCCAAAGTCCGACCCCCCTGACGAGACACGTGGCGAGCACCCATTTGACGCGGGCCTTCAGGGTAAAAATTCCTCCTTTTATCTAACCAAAACACTTCACCAAATTTTCATTTTTACCTCCACCTTCCGCCACTCCTTTCCTCTAGAGACACGTGGCCCAATGTGATTAGATGTGGGCTTGGCGTCGGAAATTTTGCTCGTATCAACCCTTAGGAAAATTTCCTAACTTCTCCCCGCCTGGACATGTGGCAGCATCCAATTCATTAGCGGGCCTTCAGGGCAAAAAATTCCTTTTGAAACCTTGCCAAACACTTGGTAAAAATTCCAAGTTTACCTCCGCCTTCCGCCCTCCCGAGGGCACGTGGCCTCATCTTATTGGCTCGGGCCTTTCAAGGGAAATTTTCCCACAAAACCTCCACCGAGCCATAACTTCAAAAATACATGGAGTTAGGAGGAAAACTTTACCTTTCTGGAAATCTGAAAAAAAGCTCTATCTAATGGTTTCATTTCTAGAAGGTCTTGAGTGCTTGAAAAGAAAAAAATTATGACTGAGGCACAAGAGAGGGAAGAATGAAGGGAGTTAGCCACAAAATGTGTAAGGGGCTCATTTTGGATAACAATTTTGGTGACTCAAAGGGGTCATCTGCCTGCTGAATGAGGTTACCAGTTGCCTAAAAAAATCCATTGGGCATGGAGTCATTAAATTCTCTACTTGTTACCCAAACTAATTATAACACTGGAAGGAGGAAGATGGAAGGTAGAACACCATCTGATTGGAGCAAGGCCTACAAAACACATTTCCTTGAACAGCAAGCTTGTGCCAAATCACTTAGGGAAAGAAAAGCTAATCTACAACAAAATAATGTGCATAAGCACTTGGAGGAATGAAAACCTAAGCTAATATGTACAAGGTGGAGAATTTCCTTCAGTAGCAATGCTTCAGATGGATTCCATTGACTGGAATCTACAATTCTCCACCATCCAATGAAGACAATCGGAAGGCATTTTTGTCCTTACACTTTGTGACCATGTATGGGCCACTCCAAATGGCATCAAATTTTGAATGCCTCCCCAGTTTTTCTCTATCTACATCCCATCTTAACACTAGATCTCCAACTTGGAAAGATCTATCCTTGGCCTTTCTATCAAAGGTCTTCTTTATCAAAGCTTGATCCCTCTCCATTGCTTGGGATGCTTGATTTCTGATTTCTTAGAGCTCCATCAATTCTACATATCTAACCTCCATGGGCTCAAACTCCAACAACTCCAACTGTTTCATGAGTTCCAATGTTGGCAATTCAAGTGACATGGGCAAAATTTCCTCTCTTCCATAAACAACCTTGAATGGCGAATTACCTGTAGATCTCTTGGGAGTTATCCTATCAGCCCATAAGGCTGATTTCAACTTAGTATGCCAAGACCTCTGATTCTCATCAAGAGTCCTCCTAATAATCCATAACATGTTCTTGTTTGTGGATTCAGCTTGGCCATTACCCTGAGGGTAATAATTTGATGAAGTGCTTAGGTAGATTCCATTCTTGACAGCCCATTCAGTTACCTTGGACCCAATGAATGCCAATGAATTATCTGATATTATTATAGTAGGTATGCCAAATCTGGTTGTTATCCCTTCATAGAAGTCTAGGATGCTAGATTCATTTGCTTCCTTGAGTGCTACTGCTTTAGTCCACTTGGTGAAATAATCTATTGCTGTTAGAATACATTTTTGCCCTTGGCTTGAATTTGGATTAATGACTCCAATGAAGTCCAATCCCCATTGCATGAATGGCTGGTCAACTGAAATTGGATGCAATAGAAGGGCAGCTAGTCTCTCCTTACCCGTGAAGAATGCACAATTCTTGCACCTCTTGATCCATGCATAACAATCACTGAAAATCTTGGGCCAATAATAGCCAGCCCTCATGATCTTTAGAGCTGTCACTCTCGGTATAAAATGACCACCATCTGATCCACCATGGAACTCTTCCAACACCATGTGAATCTTATTTGTACCAATGCATCTCAGCAGCAGTCCATTCACATCCCTTTTGAACAAAACACCATCAACAAGGGCATATGGGACAACCTGCAATCTGAAGTGCCTTCTTTTTGTCTTTTTCATCTCTGGAGGGCATAGACCTGTGTTTAGGAAGTCCATTATGTCTTGGTTCTAGCAAGGAGTGAGGACACCATCATTTTCTTCTTGAGTACTTCCTTGCTCATGGCTATCTTGTAACGCCAAAACAGCCTCCTTCTCATAGCATTCTTCCTTGTGTTTATTCAAGACCAGGTGCTCACACAATCCTTTTCCTCTGACCAACTTGGTGACTTTGATCTCAATGTCATACTCCATGACATGAGTAATCCAACCTGCTCTCTTTTCATTCAGGTCTTTTTTGAGGAGGAAGTCTTTAACTCCCACATGAGAAACCAGTAATTGAACCTTGTTGTTTGAAACTAGATGCTTGAATTTCTTAGAGCTCCTGATTACTACAAGAACATGCTTCTTAATGAAAGATTACCTAACCTCATAGTCCTCCAGGCTTTGGTTGAAGAAATCAATTTCCTGCTCATCATTTTATTTGTTTTGTTGTACCAAAATTACAAAAATAGTATCATCACCCCCATGTGCATAGAGGATGAAATCCTTGTAGAAATCTGGGTTAATGAGAGTTGGGGCTTGAGAGATGGTTTCTTTTATTACTTCAAAATTTTCCTTGCCTTCTGCTATCCATTTTAAAGTTATGATTTTCTTTAACATCTTGGTGATAGGCTTGACTAGGGCTGCAAAATTTGGGACAAACCTCCGAAAAAAATTTATTCTTCCCAAGAAACTTTGAAGGGCCTTCTTGTGGCTTGGCAATGGTAGTGCTCTTATGGCTTCAACTCTTTCTGGGTCTATTGTTAATCCTTCTTTGGAGATAATGTGGCCAAGGAGCTTTTCTTCATAGGCAAGAAAAATACACTTTTTAGGATTCAAGGATACCCCAAATCTTCTGCACCTTTAGAACACTTGTCTCAAATGAAAGAGATGATCTGCTGCATTTTTTGAAAAAATAGTGATATCATCAAGATATATCAGCACCATGTATTTAATCAAATACTTGAATGCCATGTCCATTGCCCTTTGGAAAGTATCTCCAGCGTTGGATAGCCCAAATGGCATTTTCCTATATGCATAAGTTCCCCATTTGGTTGTAAAGGTTGTCTTGAACTGATCCTCTTCTTTCACCATAATTTGATTGTACTAGCCATCAAGTAATGAAAACCTCTCAGAGCCGGCAACAACTTGTAAAATATGCTCCATAGAAGGAAGTGGATAATGATCCTTGAGAGATGCTCTATTCAAATCTCTGAAGTCAACACATAATTTGATTTCTCCACTCTTCTTTCTAACTGGAACCAAGTTGGCCACCCAACTAGAATGCTTGATAGGGAATATGATACTTGACTCTATCAACTTATTCAATTATTTTCTCATGAGAGGCTCCATGCGTGGATTGACTGGCCTTTGTTTTTTCCTGATGGGTTTAGCACTTGGATCCAATTCAATGGTGTGTTGAGCTAACTCGGGGTTAAAACCTTTCAAATCTTTATAGCTCCAAGCAAACACATCAGGGAATTCTTGACAAAGTTGTGTGAACTCATACCTTTCTTGCTCAGTTGTCACTTTACCAACTTGGAGTGATTTTCCCTCTTCCACCAAGATGGACACTGAATCTGTTACTATGAGTTATCCTATGTGTCCTCCTCTCATGTTGGAGGGTCATCTCACATGGGTTAGGTTTAGGGTTTTATATGTGTCATACACTAGGGTTACTCAGCACCCTATATGTACCCCTTTTCTATTCATTTATGAGCATGCAAAGACACTCTGTTGTCTTTCCTCTATGCAAGCTTTGTATTTGTTGAGAAAGTTCTTCCATTACTGATCAATTTTTTCCTTGCTATCGCTGGAGCTCTCATGATTCCGTTGGAGTGAAACTACTTCGTGGTGCCTCGTTTCTGATTCGATTCTCACAAACTCTTTTCATGGTATCAGAGCAACACAACTTGTTGTCACACCAAAATTTCGAATTTATGGTGGAGAGGTATCTCATCGTGTTAATCAGCTACTATGCCAATACCCTCCCGCACGATGAAGCCAGGTATACACCCAATCATGCCCAACGGCATATTAAGAGGAAGTGACACCATGAATTTCCCAGGAGGTCACCCATTCCAGAACTACTCTGGGGGCAGCACACTTATCAGGCCTTTAGTTGCTGGGCCCCATTGACAAATCTTTCTTAGTTGTTTAGGAGTTTCTTTCTCTTCCATCTGACTCATCACAGCCACTACCCCAGCTTCGATGAAGCGGGGGTGTTAGTGTGAGTTATCCTATGTGTCCTCCTCTCATGTTGGAGGGTCATCTCACATGGGTTAGGTTTAGGGTTAGGTTTAGGGTTTTATATGTGTCATGCACTAGGGTTACTCAGCACCCTATATGTACCCATTTTCTATTCATTTATGAGCATGCCAAGACACTCCGCTATCTTTCCTCTATGCAAGCTTTGTTTTTGTTGAGCAAGTTCTTCCATTACTGATTAGTTTTTTCCTTGCTATTGTTGGAGCTCTCATGATTCCGTTGGAGTGCAACTACTTCATCGTGCCTCATTTCTGATTCAATTCTCATAGACTCTTTTCAGAATCTTCTCCCTTGACTTGGATGTTTGATTTCTTTGTCCTAAACTGATCATTAGGATTGAAAATGGACTCCAAAGTAATAAGTCCCTTTGGTAGTTTGTTGGTTCTCAGCTGTACCACTTGGTCACCATACTGTTGTTCCAAATTTTCCTGATTTTTAGCTGAGAACTCAACCTCTTCTTACAATAAATGGATGATTTGTTGATCATTTTCAAACACTTGCCAACTTACATTGTTGTCTGGCACTGAAGGCCTTATAATCACATGGATGTTTGACTAGACCTTGTCCTTTTGGATGCTTTCAACAACATCAAAGGCTGCTCTAACTGCTGCAAGACTGTCATCAGCTTGGTTCTCTTTTCTAGGAATGGATTTGATGCCAAAGCCCTCAAAATATTCAATGAGGTCCCACACCCTATTTTTGTAGCACTTGAGTAGATCATTCTTGACAGCAGTTGCCCCTTAACTTGGTTGACAATCAACTCACTGTCACCAAAGACTTACAAGTTCTTTACCCTTCTTTTGATTAACCAATGTAGTCCTTGTATCAAAGCTTCATATTCAGCAGTGTTATTAGAGCATGCAAACTAAAATCTAAAAGCTGAATAATACTTAAGTCCTTGAGGTGAAACAATCATAGCTCCCCCTCCTACACCTTGTTTACTCATTGATCCATCAAAAAACAACTGTCATACCTCATTGTCATCCTTGTGGTCTGGTTTGGTGATGCTAGGAATAGGCTGATTTTCTTCATGCATGCAATAGGCTCCTAACTTAGATTCTTCTATTTCTTGATAAGGATCAAAAGTATGCACCTTGTTTGACCATTCATAAAGAGTCAAATCTGGGATACTTCCAACCTTGGTGTCAGCTTCATCAGTGCTTGGATAATCCTCTTGATCAAACGCTAAAAAATTGGTATTGATTTGGCTTAGAGTGTGAGGCTCAATGTGAAAGTTTGCAATAGGTTCAGATCTGATCGTGGCCTTGGTTCCATATCTTATCCTGAACAACATGTGTGACCAATCATCAGATAAGTACCCTCCAATCTTGGCTATGAAATCCCTTGACAAAAATAGGGCAAAGAGTGGTGGAAGGTCTATTACCGAGACATCTTACAAAACAACAACGTTGGGGCATGCATGCAAAGTAAGACTCAAGTTTTTGATCACTCCAACTGTTGTTACTGTTATCCCATCCAATTGCACTACCCCTTTGGCTATGACTTCATATTGAATCCCCAACTAATCAGCTATTTTCTTGGGCATTACTGAACTACTTGCTCCGGAATCAATCATGCATTTCTATACTAAATGTTTTCCAATGATCAATGAAACATAAAATGGAGGGGGCTTCAAAATTTTACCTTGTTGTCCTCCATGATTCCCCTTAGGCTGGGCAGCATTTGGACCTACTGATTTGAAGTTGACCAATCCTTCATGGAAGCTTGTAGAAAATCTCTTTGGCTTGGGATGGATAGTGATTCCCACATTTATATGTTTACATTTGTCTTCTTCATATGATCAATGATGTTGAATGGAGATGAAGCATCTCTTTGATGTCCCTTGGCCTGCACATTCATTCCTTGCACATGGGCAGCAACAACTGGCATCTGAGTTGGCCTAGGATCTATTTTAGGCAGTCCTTGCGTGCTTGGAGCTACATTTTGTTTGCCAATAATTTGTGGAGTGATAGAAGGTTGTGAACTACTTGGACCCAATGGCTTTTCTTCACCCAAATTTCTCCTTTTTGACCTTGTGTTGGCTGCAACACTTTGGGAGATTGTTTGATTCATGCCACAAAAATCTTCTGTCTGCCATTTTACAAGTGTGGTATCATTTGGAGCTGATTGTTACTGGAATGTTTCTTGTTGTTGGTTATTTCCTTGACTCCCTTCACCCTCCACACTAGTATTTATCACCATTAATGCTTGATTTAAGGCACCGTTGAAGCACATAGATTGGTTGTGAGGTTCATTGCATGGGAAACACCAATCATACTCTTGAGCTATGGTGTTTTACATTGGCACTATTCCTTTAGAGGTAGATGTAGCATTGGGATTATAGGGCTGAAATGGTCTATTGGCAGGAGGTCTTGCTTGATTTAAATTTACAACTAGATTGGGTGGTCTTTGAGGCTGATATGGTTGCCTGTTAGGCTGAGCTTGAGGCTAGAAAGAAGGTCTAAAACTTTGGGCTTGCTACCTCTTGATTGTAACCAACTCATTACCTAAATTTTTCAATTGCTTCATTACTTCTTGAAGTTCATTTGAGGCACTAAAAGATGAAGTAGAAGCTTCACTTAAATTCTGATTTTTAGGAGTGGGAATAGGAGCTAAAATAGGCACTTGACTTGTACTTGGGTTCTCTAAAATTGGATACAATGGCATTGGAGGCCTAGGAGCTAGCTTGCCAGCTTGAATCAAATAGTTTTCAGCTCTAATGGAAATGTTATAAGCAACAGGGATAGTTGTGGCCCCCATCGATTGAATTATCATAGAAATATCAGAATTTAGAGCTTTAAGGTAATATAGAAAAACACCTTCTGCTATTGGCTTTATTGCCACTGGAATTCTCTCCCAAGTCATTTGAAACCTGAAGTTGAAGTCAGTCAGCTGCTCATTGGGAGCTCTCTTGATGGTTGTCAACTGTTCCAAAAGGGACAAGTTATCTCCCTTTTCTCCAAACTACTCATGGAGGGCTATACATAGTTGGTTCCAATTTTGAATAGAACCTGAGGCAGGACTCCTGAACCATTACAAAGCTTTCCCTTTGAATGAAGATGCTAGCAGTTTGACAACAACTTACATTTCATTAATCTCATGGATTGCACAAATATTAGCAATATCCTTAACATGATCACCAGGAGTGGTCTGATTCTCTCCAGTAAAGTATGGAATGTTCTTCAATGTTGCAACTGGGATTGGATTTTGTGCATTGAGAGAAAGTGGGATGCTACCAGTGAAGTTGACATAGGGGTTGTGTTGTGCCATACTGATTGGCCTTAGAACCCTTGTTGATTGAATGAAAGGTCTACCAGATGGAGGAGCTGATAGAGTTCTGTTTGGTGGAGATGGAGACCTTTGAATTCTCCTCCCTCTTTTCCTTCTTCTTGGAGATAATTGTAGATACTCAAATAGCACCTCTTCTTCTCAAACTCTTGACCTTGTGGTGATTCTTCTCATGAGTTTTCAGGTCTGCACTACTAAAACTAGCTGATTCTTCTTCCTTGGAGTCACCAAATGTGCAATATAGGGCTCTTTTAAAAAAGAAGCTTGTAAAAAATGCACATCAGTTTTGTTGCAATGAAGATGAAGACCTCTAAGGTCCCACCGGGCATGCCAAAAATTTTGGTGCAAATCAGCAACACCCCTGGATGTTAATAAAAATTCTAGTTTGACATTTTGGACATCCAGTGTGATTGCACAACATTGAATCTTTTCCCCAAGTGTGGGCTTATAAAGATGGGAAAAGAATCTCTAGGTTAGAGGCTTTTTCCTCAACTCCTTTGATCATGTGTATTATTTGCAGTTACAGAGGTTTAAACTCAAAATCCTACTCTAAATTCCAAGGGGACAGAGATAGAGAATGCAAAAGAAATAAAACTAAGACTAATGAGGTGATACACCAAAGGAGTGGTGAACATTCTTTACTTATGAAAATAGACACAGATCATAGAAATATAACAAAACATCATGCACAAGCTGATGAAATGTAATGAAAGGTAAAAAATGAAGCAAACAACACAAACAAAGGATTGAAACTCATTCACAGAGCTTGCATTGTCATTTCCAATATCAAAACACATGCATTACAACATCTAAGAGGTAGAAAATAGGTTACAGTCTTGGAAGAGGTTTTATTTTCCACAAAATCACTTTTCAAGGTGAAAAAGGGAGCCTGCAAAACATGAAAATGTCCAACACCTCAAAAATGAGCCAAAACTGGCTTTTACAATGCAAAAACCAAGCCCAGGAGAGAGAAACATGGGAAAACATGGGAGGAGCTTCAACTACTAACCAAAATGTAATAAAATAGCATGGGCATCCTTAAGGGTCCATTCCCTAACATTTTTCACCATGCTGGGAGAGAATGTGAGCCATTCCTTATTAAAAATGGTGGTTGAAACGTCATTTCTGTCGACCATCACATGCCAGAGGCATTTTTCAAATTTCTCTTTCCAAATTCATCAAAACACAAAATTGACCCTGATATCATGTAGATAATCTCACTAGATTTTTGTTGATATAAACAACGTGAAAAACTGAGCTCTGGATCAAAAGTTATGGTCGTTTGAAAATTTAGGGCAAAACAGGGCCAAAACGGGTTGGCGGGCCAAAATTTCGAAATTTTCCCACTTTTTTGCATTTGGGAAATTTTCCCAAAAAATCTCCATGCTCCGCCACTCCTGGTGCCATGTGGCATGATCTCATTGGTCACAGGCTTTTCCTGCTTCATTTTCGACCGTTTTGGCCATTGGAAAATTTTTTAAAAATTCTCCGCCTGGCCGATGACCTGAGGACACTTGGAAAGATGTGATTCGCCATGGGCATCTTATTTTAAATTTTCCATCATTTTTGACCATTTTCTTGACTTGGACACATGGCAAAACCCCATTGGATGTGGGCTTTCTCTACCATTTTTCCCTGCGAGCCTGTCTTGCATTGTTTGTCGCCACATGGACACGTGGCATGATCCCATTGGCTTGCATTTTGGGGGTGAGCTTTTCCTTTGAAATTTTTCTTTGATTTTGCCTAGTAAAAAATCTCCCAATTTCTCCCATGCTCTGCCAGTTGAAGACACGTGGCGAGATATGATTCATTGTGGGCCCACGGGCCAAAAATTTTCCTTGCGCTATCCTTTGAGAAAAATTCCCAATTTCTCCCCAACGGCTGAAAGTCTGACCCCCTGACGAGACACGTGGCGAGCTCCCATTTAACGTGGGCCTTCAGGGTGAAAATTCCTCCTTTTCTCTTACCAAAACACTTCACCAAATTTTCAATTTTACCTCTACCTTTCGTAACTCCTTTCCTCTAGAGACACGTGGCACAATGTGATTGGATGCGGGCCTGGCGTCAGAAATTTTGCTTGTGTCAACCCTTAGGAAATTTTCCGAATTTCTCCCCACCTGAACACATGGCAGTATCCAATTTTTTGGCAGGCCTTCGAGGCAAAAAATTCCTTTTGAAACCTTGCCAAAAACTTGGTAAAAATTCCAATTTTACCTCCGCCTTCCGCCTTCCCGAGGACACGTGGCCTCATCTTATTGGCTCGGGCTTTTTAGGGAAAATTTTCCCACAAAATCTCCACCGAGCCATAACTTCAAAAATACATGGAGTTAGGAGGAAAAATTTACCTTTCTGGAAAGCTGAAAAAAATCTATATCCAATGGTGCCATTTCTAGAAGGTCTTAAGTGCCTAAAAAGAAAAAAATTATGACTGAGGCACAAGAGAGGAAATAATGAAGGGAGCTAGCCACAAAATGTGCAAGGGGCTCATTTTGGATAACAATACCCTATGTAGGATAGCAGTGCATTTTTGGGTGGTCCATAAGGATAATCTGGGAGGATGGAATGAAATTAGGATTTTTCTTACGACTAGGTTCTTCAGGAGTAATGCATCTACTCAATTCTACAATTATCATGGTAATAAACCTATTTAGCACCATGTTTAGTAGTTTGAGAGAATCTGGATAGAGGGGCAGTAAGATTTACCACCTTCGCTCTAGGTGCACAAGTTTTATTCCATTTTACATGGTTGCACACGTGCTTGGTATGTATATGCAGAACTCCATAGAGAGATTGGAAATTGGTAGGATTTAATTACAAGAATGACCCAGACGTTTGAATTCTTCTCTAATAGCCTTCGGTGGAAGAATTATTTAAATTCATAGAGAACTTAACTATGGGAGATAGTGCTAAGGATGAAGAAATCATTTAGGGTTTATTCGATGAAGGAAACTCAGGAGCGCGTTTTGTTGAAGAAACAGAGGTTGATGCCACACTACGTTAGCATGTTTGCCTTGAGAAAGAAAAAGAAAAAACGGTCTACTTAGTGGATGATGAAGAAGTAGAAAGTCTAGATGTAAACCATTCAACAGGTATGTGTGAGGTGTTGGACAGTGCAAATAAGAGCACATGCACCTATCATGAACCTATGAAGATAAATAAAGTGAATATTAGATCATATGTTGAGCCTAAGGAGGCCATAATTAGAGACTATTGGTCAGACTCTCAAGTGGCAAAAATCATAGAGTTACTATAGGATTATCAGGATTTATTCCCTTAGGGGTACCATAAGCTTAAAGGCATGCATGAATCATTAGGGGAGATGATTATAAATCTTAAATAGGGTGCACTCCCCGTTAGAAAGAGACCCTATAGGATGAACCCTAACTTGCATGAAAAGGTCAAAGAAGAGATTGAATAAATGTTGAAGTCTGGAATCATCAAGCCCCTAGATGAGTCAGAATGGGTTAGTCCAATGGTGATTAGTATCAATAAGGATGATCATATTAGGATTTGTTTGGACTACAGGGAGTTGAATGTTGCATGTGTGACTGATCCCTTTCCTACGCCATTCACTGAGGAAATACTAGAAGGCATTGCAGGGCACGAAATCTATTCATTTACAGATGGGTTATCTGGGTATCATCAGGTTAGGATTGCCTTAGAGGATTAAGAAAAGACTCCTTTTATTACTGAATAGGGTAGCTTCTCCTATACTGTGATACCTTTTGGTATGAAAAATGCACCTACTATATTTTCACACATAGTTGTTCAGGTGTTTAATGAATTTATTCACAACTTCTTACAGGTTTATTTAGATGATTGAATGGTGTATTGACTGGTCAAAGACCATTGTGACAATATTTTCTTGATGTTTAAAATATGTAGAGAGTTGAGTATCTCTTTGAACATCAATAAGTGCATATTTTCTACACCATTTGGAATACTTGTAGGACACATAATCTGCAAGGAAGGTTTGTTGGTTGATCCAACTAAGGTTGCAGTCATTATTGGCCTAAAAGATCCTACCAGTTAGAGTGAGGTGTGTAGATTCTTAGGTCACACAGGGTATTATAGGAAATTCATAAAGGGGTATGCCAAGGTTTTCACACCATTGGAGGAGTTACTGAAAGGAAAAGGTACATTTTACTGGGGAGAACCACGGTAATGCACATTCGAGACATTAAAGGAGAAACTTACTACTGCACCTATTATTTATTTTCCTTCATGGAACCAACCGTTTCATGTACATGTGGATGCCTCTACCATGACCATTGGTCCGGTGTTGGCTCAACCAGGAGACAATATTATAGATCATCCTATTTGTTTTGCTAGTATAGATTTGACTCCTATAGAACTAAATTACATAACTATAGAGCATGAAACTTTGTCAATGATTTATGTGCTACATAAATTCATATAGTACCTGCTAGCTACACCATTTTTATTTTATACAAATCACATGGCATTGAATTATTTGGTAAATAATCTCACTTTACAGGGGTGTATATGAAGATGGGTACTCTTATTTACAGAATTTGATTTCACAGTTGTGGTAAAACCAAGGAAAAGTAATTCTGGACCAGCCCATTTATCCATAATACAGTTAAGAGAAGAAGCACATGTCATTGAATATATAATGTCTGATGCACATCTATACAGGTTACAATAAGCACCATCAGAATAAGAGGACGTTGTTATATTTCTATGGACAGGCATAGCACCAGAAGGAATGAAATCCCTGGAGAATAAATAACTTGTTATACGCATGGCACCCTATATGTTGATTAGAGGTGACCTGTATAATTTAGGTCAGGATGAGGTATTGTGTCATTGTGTACTAGAACATGAACGCATGGACATCATATGGGAAGCTCATAGTGGTATTACAGGTGGACACTATGCAGGTGACACCACTGCGTATAATATTTTATTCACCGGATTATGGTGAGAAACCCTATATAAAGATTGTAAGGATTATTGCAAGGCTTGTGATCACTATCAGCATCTTGGGAAACTCGGTCAACAAGATGAAATGTCTCTAATACCTATTACTAGTGCAAAAACATTTGAGAAATGGGTTATAGATTTTGTTGGTCTTATTTCACCAGCCACGCGTAGGACTTGATCACACTATATCATAACTTGCACAAACTATCTAAATAGGTGGGAAGAAGCAGCACCTACAAAGGATTTTACAGTGGCTACAGCAGCCAAGTTTCTATGGGAAAATATTCTTACAAGGTATGAATGTCCATTAAGTTTAACGAGTGATATGGGTACACATTTCTTGAATGAGACAATCAGGATATTGTTGGATGAATTCATGATTACACACCATATGACTATACCATATCATCCTTAGGAAAATGGGATTATTGAGGCTTTCAACAATATTTTGAGCTAGACATTGACCAAAAAAATTGATGTTGGAAGAAAGGATTGGGATGATAAAGTATATACAATGCTTTGTGCTTATCGCACAACATATAAAAGTTTGAACAAAGCCACACCATTTCAGTTAGTGTTTGGAGTGGAAGCAGCTCTTCCTATGGAATTCATGTCACCGTCTTTGTGTATTACGTGCGTTGGAGGTCTAGCTTATGAGAAAGCATTAGAAGAATGGATTGAAAAGTTAATCAAGCTGGATGAGCGATGAGCAATATCACGTTGGAGTCAAAAACAAGAAAAGGCCTTACAGAAAGCATGGCATGAGAGGAACATCAAGGATAAAAAGTTCATAATTGGATAGATGGTGCTCCTTTATGATTCAAAGTTTTTGTGCCATCCAGGAAAACTCAAAGTACATTAGTTGGGTCCATATGTTATCACTCACATACTTGAAACATGCGCTTTCTAATTAGAGGCACTTGATGGAACATTGCTACCTGATTACTTCAATGGGAGTAGGTTGAAGCCCTACTATAAATAAGTCTTCTTGGTGTTTGTAATAAGGAAATTTTTCCATTTACATTAGGTTTTTAATTCTGTATTTTCCTTAATGTATTCCATTCATTGTCTCTATGCTTTGTCAATTTAGTTTGGTGTTTTGTGTTATAATCACATTTGCGCGCTAGAAGCTAATTACTATTTGAAGAATTTTTATGTGCAAAGGACTGCACATACCCTTAGTGTGGGGTGGTTAATTATATCCAGGTACAGGACTATTGAAAATAAGTACACATGAAAGGAAAAAACTATTACAGGTGGCATTCAAAGTTGGAGAAAAGAGATTGCTTCTAGACAAGATGACCATAAATGGAGATAAATGATGGAATAGTATAACACAAGGTAAGCGGATGCTGTGAAGACTACAAGTGGAATGTACAGTGACAAGGTACTCAGCCACATGGAAGAACACTAAAGAAAATTCTACAGCTATAAGGTAAAAGGGTGTGCTAGAAGGTTATGACTGGGGCACGAAGATGTACCGCACAAAAAATGGAAAAAAGGATCAATTAATGAGGATTGTTGGTAGGTGAAGGAGCAATAAATAAACTAAATTTTTGAAAATCTATAAAAGGATGGGATGGGAGTTCATTTTTAACATTGCAATCGTGATAATTTGAAAGATCTAAGTGTGACTGAGTTGCAGAAAGAGTATTTAGGTGCAAAGAGTGTGAATTGAGACGGGACGAGAAGATTTGTGCACAGAGGAAGATTATGTACCCAATTGTGAATGGTTTGAGTGAAGTAAGGTGTTGCAAAAGAGCTAGGGCACATAATTTCAACTAGGGCATGTTAAATCAAGATATGTTTTTGGTTTGCACATTACATGAGATAGAAGGTGAGTATTTAAAGTTAGAAGATTGTAGGTTGTAGATGGCACCAAAGAAATCACCTTCCATAGGACCTAAGAGGAAGAATAAATTTGAAGTAGAGGTTGAAATGAATCCTGAGAGTAATTTCTTAGAAATGCAGTATCCAAAGGGTGTGATTGTGGGTCAAGAATGAGATTCCTATATCCATAAGAGAAATATCAGTGATTACAACCATCGTAAACTTGAAAATAAGGAGTTGGATGCATTATCAAATACAAAGATAAATAAGTGCACAGCATAAGACATGTCAATGTATGATGACGTTGGAGAAGAAGGAAGTTGAAGTTAAATGAGGAGATGGAAGAGTCTAAGGAGAGTGCACCCTGAATCTCCTACACCTCTAGAGAATGTGGAAGAGCCAAAGGATGAAGAAATGAAGGATGGAGAAGAAGGAGAAAAAGAGGTAGATAGGATGGTGCAAGAGACTACTCAAAGCATATCAAAACAAGCTCTAAATCTTGATTCTTAAGTTCCTAAGGGGCCAAGATCAAAAAGAACAAGTGGATAATATGTTGCACTGGTCATGGGCTATGCTGAGGACATGGGTAAAATTTTCTGCACATGTTTTTAAAGCACAGTGACACTAAAGGAGTTGTATGGGTGGTAGTTGTATGCGCACAAAGAAGTAATTATTGTGGTCTATACAAACGCACATAGATGAACCACACTTTGATGTATGTGAAGAGTCATGTGTATCAAGGAGGTTGAAGAAGACACCTCAATCCATACACATAACATTAAAGCCTATTGTTATGTCAGATGAATAAGTGAGCAATACTTTGGTAAAAGTATCAATAGAGGTGGCACAACAGTGAAATATCGATAAGGCTGCAACAATTAGGGCACTAAGAGAAGAGCTTAAAACTAAGTATGTATAAATAGACACACCTAAAGAAAGAAAAATACTTGGCAGAAAAATAAGAACACTGCATTTCATCAGTCATGACAGAGGGAGATTGGGGACAATATCCATGAAAGAAAAGACCATGCACTGGATCATCCTAAGGTACCCAGAAACGTCTCCTTTGATAATGCATTATCTACAGTAACTTGGTAGACTTAGTGCTTGAAGATGGACCTCTATGCATGCCAACACTCAAAGGATCTTGAGCACAGGAAGCAGAACAGGGAAAAGGATTCGGTGATGAGGAAGATATGCATAATATGAGGTATTGCTCCAGAGCTTGTAGGAGGAATTAAAGAAAGGAAGATTAAGCGCTGAATATTTATACAACCCGAGAAGTCTGTTATAAGAAGCAAGACCATTTTGGAAGACAATGCAGTCCTGTAAAGGCCATGAAAGATGAGATCTTGGGCCACATAGAATGATTAGCAGCTTGTTAAGGAGAAGTGTGCAAAGCCCTTACAACAGTACTAGAACCACACAAGGAAAGGCTAGATGAGCTTGGGGAACTCATCGCATAAAATATGGAATTATTAGAAGGAAGAATGAACTGTCAATGTCCAACATTATTTTGGTCTTGAAAAATGAGAAACAAGAGATTGCTACAGGATGAGCTAGAGTCAATTACAGTGGATATCCCACAAAAAGGAAGAGGCCGTGCACTCAATGATTGGTAGACTTTAGAGGCTGGAAATAAAATAAGAATACCCAGAATTAATTCTTCTAGGTTGAAGTAGAAGATGCTGCAGGATAAAAGACATTCTTTTATTCATGAAAATTATTTCTATTCTATATCTTCATATTCTTTGATTCATTTTGGAGACAACCATTATTATGGCGTGGAAATGCAATTAGTGTGGTGTAATTTTGATCAGTCAAAGATATGAAACTTAGTAGAAGAACATACATAATGTTTGCACGGAATAACATAGAGCACATTCATAAGGTGCACAAGAGGATTAGGAAAGGATCACATGTGATAGAAGAGAGACAAATTCGAGACTTAGATCCATTTTCACGATGTACGAGCTATTTTTGGAGATAGCATGTCGAACACACAAACTAGTTAGAGACTTGATGCGATATGTATTGGCTATTTTTGGAGGATTGGCTACAAATCGCTTTGCATGGATACATGCTGAGAATAGATTTACTACTGACAGTTAACTAGAAGAAGTCTATTGTTAGCACACTTACATGTGTGGCTATTATTGTAACGGTGCACGTGGCTAATAATAGCATGTAACCTATTTTGGGATTAGATAAGCGGTGAAGGGAAAGTCCTCACCCTTATAAATATGTAATGGCCTATGTAGTATGAGATATACATAGATAGAGATAAGTATGAGCAGTGTGAGAGACTGAATTATTGTGAGGTTATGCTACCAAGTTCTGTTATGCACGCATGAAGTCTATGGTATTATCTATTGTAAGTAAGCTTCTATGTATTTACTACATGTTTAATGCAATGGAATGTTATTGGCTAAATCAAGGTGTATCAAATCCTAAGTTATAGTTGGTTACTTCCATGCTTGATTTCATCTATGGTTATCATTTAAGTATGTTATTCTCTAGATCTAGATTCTGAATATGCACTATAGAATGATATATTAGTCATATGGCTCTGAATGTTTCAAGTCCTCATCATGCTAACATTCTACAATAGAAACCCTAAAGAGGGGCCTAGTACCTTTGTGCACTTTGGGTGAGCACTCAGTCTAGGCTAAGTGATGTATCAGCACACCTGGGCATTTTCTGGTAGATTCTAGGCTACATCGCCATTGCTTCAAGAATCTTATCATTTTTGAATCTTTCCTGGATCTCTTTAGCTAACGATGTAGAGATATTTCTGAACTTATTCTTGGTTTCTGTTAATACTACATCATATAAATTTTGTGTCACTTTTACTTATTCTATTTCTGAGACATTCATATCAACTATTTTTTGTAATGTATGAAGTGGAACCTCCTTTCCATGTGTTCTAATACACAGATGATCATGTATATTATATTTTTAAAAGCATCTAGTATTTTCCAAATCTGTCAATGCATTCTAGTTTTCAAAAGCAGCACCCTGAAAACTCCCATCAAAAATATATAAACGTTTAAGACTCCATCACATATGTCTTCTAAGTCTTATGAACTTTGTTATGTACAAAGAACGATCTTGTGCATGCTTCGTTAAGATATTAACCTCCCTCAACATGGTAAAAATAATGAAGAGTGTGATTAAATTTTTTGTCTGTTAGATGACATAATAGATCTTTAGCTTTATCTACATCCCTACAGTATTTATACATAAATCCTGTCAATAAAGGATATTCATCAAATATTCTACAGGCATGTTCATACATAGATATCCATCTAGTATCTACATATTTGAGAAGATTTTTTCCCTCTATCAGTCCAATTACAAATTTTTGAAGTTCCAAAAATCTCTTTAGGCTGCTAGAATAATAAGCATGCATCTCACATATCAATTCCTCCACTCTACCTACATTTTCAAATGTGCTCACAATTTTGTAAGTCAAATTGCTTGTGGGCCATACAATGGAAAACAACCATATACAGAGAAACAGTTGTTTTAAGTCTAACACAGAGACCATTTCTGGCCTCCTGCATTACAGTTGCACCATCAGTTCCGACACAAACTAATTTTGTTGCAATGGTGAAGTCATCCAGTCCAGCAACATCCTTCAGATTTGAGACCACCAATTTATAAATATTTTCAGAATTGTAATTCTCAGTCATTTTATGAATTGATAAGAGGTGTGGAGTTCTTATTCCAATGAATAGAAATCCATGAAGTATTATCAACTGCAGTAACCTCATCCATTGAAAGGGAAATATACTTAGCCTTTTGAACAAACAATTTCAGATTCTCTTTTTCTACCAGATATTGACATTTTACAATTTCCCATCCGCTTGTATATAACCAATGAGATTGAGGAATGTTCTGTAGACCAATAACCTGATACAAAATTTTATTTTCTCCAAAATCTGACATTGTTCTTCCCCTTTTTAAATATATTGAATATGGTAGTAAATTGAATACTTTTTGCATGCATTTCTACCTCAATAGCTTTGCTCAATCTTGCTACTATGGTCCCACCTTTTTCATTCACATATTTCATATGTTTTTGTTCCTTTTCATATTCTTCTGTGTATTTGACATGTAAACAATCTTTTTCATCTTTCCATTTATATGTTTTGACTATGCTGCCATTCTTTTGCTTTTGGAAAATGTATATTTTCCCACAATGCTTTTCAATTGTGTCTAGTTTGAGCTACATCATGTGATCCTTCCTGTATTTCCAACCACATATTTTGCATCAAAATTGTGTTGGAACATTATTACCATTTTCAGTGTACACAAGTTCATTAAATGGATATTTTGCAACCCATTTGAACTAGAATTTCCTTCCAATTGTCCAGTTTTCCCTCTTTCTTTTGACATTTTTTCTTTTTTTTTTTGGGTTTCAATTTCTGCATCTAAGCTCTCAGCAAGAATATCTTCATTCTCATGTCTCCTTTTTTCTCAAAATAGACCTTGGAGTAGAAGCTTCCTCTGCTGGTGTATGATGATAATTTGATGAATTTTCTTGTTCTTTTATGTCATCAAGGGACATAGTATTTTCCTCAACATATAATGGATCATCGTTATCTTTAAATTAATTATTTTGTGAAGGAATTTTTGAAACATCTGCATATAATTCTATAAAAATTTACATATATAGTATTAATTTTATCTATGGTTAAATTTTTACACAGTACAAAGAGTTCCAAGATCAGTATGAAAAATATAATTATTAAATGTTGTAAGATTAAGTAACCTATAAATATCACATGCCACATACCAATATTTTCAGCTGATGTAGAAACCCCCTTCGTTTTTTGTGATTTTCCAAAATAACCAAGAAAATTATTTCTTATATCCATGGCTGAATTGGTTACCTTCTTACCCTGATTTCTAGTATCCATTACTGCTTAGGGACATCTCTTATGTTTGAAGGATCTGATATTGGACAATTTAGGTTTAGATGGTAGTGGTTGGATGGTAAAGGCTTGGATAGAAAAGGCTTGGATGGCTCTATGGTTGGACGAAAAAGGTTTGGATGAATGAGAGGTTGGAATTCTCTTGGTTGAGGAGTTGGACGGATGAGGGGTTGGACGGATGAGGTGTTAGATGGATGAGATGTTGGACAGATGAGGGGTTAAACGGATGATGGGTTGAATTGATTAGAGGTTAGACGGATGAGGGGTTATACGACTCAGGGTTTGATGAATCAGGGTTGAACGGATCAGGGTTGGATGGATTAGGGTTAGACAGCTAAGGGTTTGGATGAGTTAGGCCCTAGGGGTTAGACGGCTTAGGGTTGGATGGTTTAGGGTTGGAAGGCTCAAGTATTTGATGGCTTAGGGTTGGATGGCTCTGAGTTGGATGGCTAAGAGGTTGCTTATGTTTACTTCAGTGAATATGTGCATGAAATGATTTGAAATGGTGGTGAATTACATTCATAAGATCTTATATATGTGTAAAATATAGGGAAAATGAAGATTATAAGGGACATATTGGTCAAATTTTTTAGTGAATAAGTCAGCTACGTATCACAAAATGTTCGCCACTAAAACTTTCCCTGGAAAACTCTGTGATGCCTTCAACATTCAAATCAATTTTTATTCACCTTATTATCCTCAAATAAATGGCCAAGCTGAATCAACTAACAAAACTCTAAATAAAATTCTTATGAAAGTGGTTGACGATACTAGAAAGGATTAGCATACACACATTACTTTCACCTTATGGGCTTACCACACTAGTATTCACACCTCAATTGTTGCCACACCTTTCTATTTGGTCTACGACACATAATTTTTCTTGTCACTCAAAGTCCAAATTCCATCTCTTCATATCTCACTCAAATATATGCTCAATGATGATGATTTTTTCCAAGAATGTTTGGCACAACTCGAGTTATTAGACAAATGTCATATAATTTCTTTCAATCACCTCCAAATCTACATATAAATGTATCAAATGTGCTTATAATAAACATGTCCAATAAAAAACCTTCTAAGTCAGCGACCTCATCGTGAAGGAAAATCAACATGTAACAAAATCAAATAAAATTAAATGGGGAAAGTTTTCTCCTAATTGGCTTGGACCCTATATTGTTACTCATGCCTATGGATCAGGTGTTTATCATTTTTCTTCACTCAAAGGTAAACCCAAACCTGAGCGCCTCAATGCCTTACATCTTCAACCATTATATTGTTGAATCAATTCTTGGATCATCTTCTTTCTATCAAACGCTTGGCTCTTGAGCACCATTCACCTTTCACTTAGCTAATTTAAGGATTAACAACTAAACAAGAATCATGTGATTACCGTCACCTTTCAGCCTTATCTTCAATATGAGTACTAGGGCTCTACTCATGGCATGATTCTCATGGATACTTTTCATCCTTTTCAACATGGAATCCCATGGTCATTCATCAATTAAAACCTATCTTTCATAGCTACCCCTATGTGTTATGGTTTTCTCTTCATAAAAGAAGCCTATACTTCTCTATAGTCTTGTCCATGACCTAAAAGTCCACAAACAATTCAAAAGTAATATATGGGATTTTAAAATTCAAAATTCTTGAGTTAAAATTATAGCAAAAAGATGAATCCCTCAAAAAATACATCTAATCTTTCTATCTTTTTGTTATAAATAGACTGCTCACTCGAAGGGAAGTTATACAAAGCTAGCCATATTGTACATAGTCTATCACAAAAAGACTATTCCTACAAAAATAAAATAAAAAATATTCTGAAGCTTCCCCCATCGATAAGCTTCATGAAGACCTCAAAGAGATATTCTACTTGTCCCACCTAGACTTCCCACATCGATTAGCCTATAAAACAAAAGAAAAAAGACAAAGATAACTTTTTCATCATGGACTCACTTATTTTAATCTTAGGTATCTTACTAAAGAGGCATGTTGTCTCACAACCAGGTTACGTTACAGAACCATTTCATCTCCCCTTCTTTCCTTTCTACTCTTCTTCCTACTCAAGGGACGTGCCAAAAATGTGACATTTTGTGGTCATGTGACCGTATTCACCCTTTGAACATTCAAATGTGTAAATCATTTAGGGTCTTCTATTCATCATCCAATCTTTGGTATGATGGACTTGTAATGGTTCTTACTAATTAGGAATATTTTTGTCTCTTCTTACCATTCACATATTTTCTTACTTATTTATCCTCCTACAAAGGACGAGACCTTTGACACCTATATTCTAGGAATTCCTCTTCCACCAAAATCACCCATATCTATTCACCATATCCAACAACCATGCCTTTTTGAACTAATTTCAACCATGCCTAAATAACCTAATTTCAACCATGCCTATATGACCTAATTTCAATGATGCCTATATGACCCGAACTCAACTATGCCTAAATTACCTAAACTCAGTCATACCTAAAAACCTACTGACCCATTAATCTATCCTCATCCTATTCTTCCCTAGCTTATGGGAGAACTACATTTTCCTGAGGCCCCTTTTTATCAAATATATGTAAGCAACCGTCCAAGGGCATAAGGCCCTTGTAGGTTAGCTTGGCCACTTTTTCCTCTAACCAATTTCCCCCCTTTTTATTCACATTTTACCCTAGTTGTTTCCATTTTACACAAAACTGGGAAATTAATGTATCACAACAACATCCATACCTACCATTTTATAACATCGACCATATCATACATCAATCATTTAACATTTCCATGATATCAAATATATGGAAATTTAAACCACAACATACATATACATCATTATTTATTTGTCTATAATACCAATAACTTGGAAATTAAATCAAATGTAAAAACATGACCAAACCATGCCTGTACCTAGACTCCACCATGCCTAAATCACCTAAACTCCACCATGTCAATACTTTACCAAGCCATTCTTATACCTAACTCCATCATGCCTACATGACCTCGACTCCATCATTCCTACATGACCTTGACTCCATCATGCCTATACCTGAAAAATTGTTCTTATACCTGACTCCATCATGCCTATACCTGACTCCAACATGCATAAATTACCTAAAATCCACCATGCTTATACCTGACTCCATCATGCCTACATGACCTCAAATCAATCATGCCTAATTCAACTAGTTTCCATAATACACAACAAACAATGGAAATTAAAATAAGTACATCATTCATCTAGTAAACATCATCTACTATATAAGGGGAGTGTTTTTGTATCAATACATATATACACCTATATAAATAAATATTAGTATCTCAAAACTCTCATGTACAATCTCATGTCTTCAGCATGCAAGTCGTTATATATATAAAAAAATCAAACTAATGGTACAATATCACATATGGATATCAATCATCTCCTCACCTAATACCCTCCTCTTCGGTCTCACATGTCTCCTCCTCCCTACCAATCATGTGCCCTGTTAACATCTCACCACACTCTACTACTCCCTACCTAGCCTCCATCTCCTCCTCCTATCCCTCTATCAGGCCCAATATCTGAGAGCTAGTAACCTCACAATGGACCTGTCTCTGGGCTTCACGACCCCCTATGCTACCAGAACTATGAGTCCTAGATCTAGTCCACTCACTAGATGCCTGTTGGGCTCAATACTCGACATATGAAGGAACATCAATCCCTATGGTGGTTGGATGGTCCTGATAATAGAAAACCTCATCTAGGGAATCCCTAAACCTCACCATGGATACTGCTTGGGGTGGTACCATCAGCTTAACTGCCCCCTTGTGAACTCTTCCTGACCAAGAGTGTACCATGTCCTTTTGCAAGTTCATGTATTATGGGACCTTATCCCTATGGCTGTGTTGGTACTTGAGAATCTACCTAGGCCTGTAGGGCCATAACCTGTGCCTATGTAGTGTCCAAATGGACCTGTAATCTAGCCACCTATGCATGTAGGGTAGCTACCTACCCTCCATCTCCATCTCTACCCTGTACGAAATCCTATGCTTGTGCTACTTGGGCTTGTAGGGTCATCACTTGTGCCTACAAGGTGGTGAATTATGCCTATGACCTTGTTAGTTGTCCCTGCAACCCTGTAATATGTGCCTATATGGTGGCCACCTGACCCTGTAATATATCCCTCTGTACTATGATTGTTGCTAAATAAGGATGCCTTAGCCTCGGCGGTGTCACCAAGAGTTGTGCCACCCACCACTTCCTGTATCCATCGGTGATGTATGCATCATCAATCCATCTATCTAACACCTTCTCCTCCTACCCTGTGGGAACACTCAAACATGGTGGAAACATGGATCTCTCCATGTAATCTCTATAGTATTTTGGGAAAGGTAGGGACACCTCTTGTCACAGTCAGAACTACCATTTGACCCCGTCCACATGTATCATCTCGTGCTCTTCTACATGCCACCCCTGAATCCATCTCAGTAACTGAATCTCCTCTGACTCCTCATCCATGCCTCCAAATCATGGAAAATCAACATATAGCCACCACATGATAATCCACCACTGATAGGATCTATAACAGTTACCTGTAGTATATAACATCATATGTGGCCCTGGCCACTTTCGGCTGTGTCCCGACTGGTTCCCATCTCATGAATCCTAATCTATACAAACCACCCCCAAACAAATCCTTTTGTGGTAACCCAACTAGACATACACCCACAATGTACTCATTTTCCCAGCAGTGTAACAAGAATGTACAACACATGCCAAACCTCCTCAACCTACCATAGGCCCATAGCTCCCTATACAACTGGACTGGAAAAGTTGGTGCCCAATCAAAGCATACCCAATCCTCAATATTTTGATGTAACACCTCCATCAGTACTCCTGGAAATCTCCCACCCTTGGAATTTGGGAGAGTAAAACAGCCTACTGCCACCATCATCAAAACAGATATCCTGGTCTTCTGTGGATACGATGTATACATATCCCCATAACTCAGACTCACATTGTGATAACTTAGCATGCCCATCACCTCACCAAATACCACCATTATCGGCTCCACCAACACCTAACTCAAAATTGAATACACTAGCTCCATAATAATAGGAATGCACAAGATCTTATACACGTCCTCTAATGTAATGGTCATTCACCAGTCGATAAATGGAAGGTATTAGTCACCGAGTCCCATATGTCGATGAGAGTGGCCATCAACCTAGGATCTTAGTCTATACACCTATAGAACCTGATCAAACTAAGTCCCACATCTATTTTGTTCTCCCACTTCTTAGCTATCACGCTAGGCTGCATATGTACTAATAGAGGTGGTACTTTATCTCTCATACTCAGTTGATCTCTCACCTACATCATCCAAAACAACACTTTCAAGTCACAACCCTTTCAAATTATGTATTCCTTAAAACCTCAACTGACCTCATACTTAGCCATTTTTTACCAAATCATACCTAAAACCATCGATCATACCTACCCTTCACCTAGTTCACCTAAAAACCCTATTGTCGCCATTCTTATACTTACCCAATATCCTAGATCATTTCACCTACATACCTATCACACATCATAAACATAGTGCCTTACTCTTTTCCACCTACATTAGCCATCACCTACCCCTACCTCTCTTGTTTCAATTTCCCATCTAACTCTTCTTACACCCAGTCACTTTTTACAGTTACTAACATCAGTCACCTTGACCATAATCTGTCATCTTGACCGGTTTTGGTCACCTCAGCATTGACCGATGCTAGCCAAAACCAACCAATGTCGACTAACCAATGACCAATGTCGGTCACTGTTTCAGTGATGAAACTAAAACCCCCATCCCCCTTTGTCAAAAATCAATAAAAAAATAACCTAAAACCCTACACCACCCCACCCAAACTTACCCTACATTCATTCCTAACCCTACTTAACCTTAATTTTCCCCTTTCCCACCCCCGTTTCACCCCTTTTTACCCACAATTTAAAAATACAATTCCTACTCCCATTTTACCCAAACTAATCAAATCTTTTAAAATGTAACACGATATGTCAAAATGCCTCCTACCTCTACTCGTTGTCATCTCCGCAGTGTCATCTCTTGTCTTTATGTTGGTGGTCCTCTCATTCCCTCTCCACCATGTCAAAATCCACTCCTCACCTCACAACCAATAAAATCACTTGAATCAATCTCATGGACCCGCCTACAGACTGTCAATCACCTGCTAGTCACTCACCAACTCAACTAGAGACCTCATACTGTCGCTTTACCACATTTCACTTTTTCTTTGTCATTTTCCACAAATGGAAAAGTAACAAATGATTCCGTAAAACATATATTTTACCTTTTTTAGCCCCAAATCGACATGACCAACATCGGTCAGGTCATTCCCTAGCCAACTAACATTGGTTAAGCTCTAACCAACATCGGTCACAACACATATCCAATTGACCCACACTATGCCCACTTTTCCTAAACACAAATTTTTCAAACAACTTTTACTCTTCTCAACACCTATTAAAAACTCACCCACAAGCCTATATTACCTATACATTTCATTAATTGTGCTTAGGGACATGTTATTTACATATACCTCAGCCTTACCTATGCCTTGACCTACATACCTTGACCTAAATCTCCTTTTGTGACATTCAAATTTATGTAGTTGTTATAACTAGCAATGATGCTACTCATGTGGTTTATCCTAATGACCTTACCTTACCTGATGTCGTGATGTTTATCTCGATAAAAGATTTGGTTCCCTGGAAAAAAACCTATTATTCATTCCTACACCTTGCCTAGTTGTGACCAAGGACCATATCTTATAGCTTGGATACATGAACCACTTCAACCTCATTTGGATAAACCTATCGACCTTTGATGAAGTAGAGTTTGTAAAATCTTCAACCGAGTACCTTATCACAATCTATATGTGTGTGTGTGTGTGTGTGTGTGTGTGTGTGTGTGTGTGTGTGTGTGTGTGTGTGTGTGTGTGTTTGATTTTTATTTTGTATTACCTAACCTAATCATTCCCCTTACCTACCACCCATCCACCCTTGTTTTTTAACAACATATTTATCAAACCATTCACTGACTCTTTTTTCTACCTCATCAATTCCTAGTTTTAGGGGGGTCACTTTCATTCATACTTGGGGAAACCTAATCTCCGTTCACACCTAGGACACAAAATTCATGTTTTTGTTAGCATCGCTTACCAATACAAGCTACACAACAAAAAATGGGAAAATGTAGAAACGAAATTTGGTTCGCATTCCCCTTGGTCCCCTTAAATCAATTAACATAATGTGTTCACCTAACCATGACCCCTTACCCCACATTCATATTAATTTAATTACTTACAATTGAATTAATGTTCATCCTCACATTATTAATTAATTTAATTACCTTAATTAATTTAATTTACACATCACCTAGATACCTCGCCATGAACTTATTCCTATCCTATTAATTAACTACGACTAGGTCCTTACTTATCCCAACCAACTAGGACTTAGTATAACCGTAAAATTAAATTCATATTCCTTCTCCAACAACACTCCCACTTATCTAAGTTTCAACCCTCACTTGAGACCCAAATTGGTAATCAAAAGCATGCCAAAAATAGTAAATTTATGCCTATGTTGGTAAACCTAGACTTACCTGCCTTAACCGACATCGATTATCCCTCGACCAATATTAGTCACCTAATTGCCATCGGTTACTTTATATACAACTTGGAAACCTTTTACCTAGATTGGTCATTTTTAGTTTTTCTAGAATTATTGTATTCAAGTGTAAATCCAAATCCTCTCAGCATCTAAATGACACAAAATACTAACCACATGCCTAAGAAATCATCTGGTTCTCATTCCAGGGAATTAGAATACTCACGGGAACATTACGGGATTACTTCTGCAACATTGACTCTAGAATATCTTTACAGATCAACTACCATCCACCTTCACCTACCATATCTATAAATGCAAGTAAGTATATAGGATTTCAATCATATTGTGCTTGATTAAAGTATAGATTCCTTACCTATTTCATTATACTTTATTTCTGCATGTATTCCTTTATCTCCACCTCCTCACAAATCTACCAACCCAACCACCTATAGAATTTTTTTTTCAATTGTAACTTGCCCCTCTATATCCCTAAGTCTTCTCAGTAATATCACAATCCTAACCATACCCTTTTTACTCTTTGAACAATCACAGAGAATCCCAAAACACACTTTTATCAAATTATTGTCAATTTCCCCTAGCAACATCAGTTCCCTTACCGCCGTCGGTTTCACCTCCATATAGACATCGGTCTCCTGAATGATATCGTTCTCTATGTCATTTCATTCATTTTGACCAGCGAGCCTCTCGATCAACAAAAATTGACCCAGACATCACCCAATTAACCCCAAACCCTTTTCAGGCCTGTAAATACCCATAATAACCTACCAAACCTCCAGATGTAATCATAACCTTGCATTTTAGATTAGATTTACTTATCGCATTTTCATGAGATAACTAAATTGTATAACTATAGTAGGATTTCCTTTTTCATGATATTTGTGTTATCTTATATTTGAAAGTGGATTGACAACCTTCTAGGAAGTACCTCACTTCCCGGATCTAGCACTCGCTAGGTAGTCCAATAGCCTATATTATTAATACTATTTGGTGGTCTTGTTTTGTTTCTTATACAGGTCATTCCTCCTAGCCAAAGGGAAGCTCTTTACGATCATCCTGGATCAAAAATTAAATAACGTGTGCATTCAACCTTCGACCTACATATCACAGGTACTCCTCCTAACCTATTTCCTATTTTGTTTTAAACAAATCAAAATATTAGGTGAAACACCTATGCCAAGCATATAAACTACTGTATGTTAGTTATCATTTCCTATAAATTTATGGGCCCTATAAATAATTTTTTTCTAAAATACACATGGATATCATACCAGGTTGTGAGTGTTTATTCATGTTGGATACTTGTGCGCCCTCTATAGTTACGTTGTCTGATTGTTGGTTTTCTGCATAATCATTTATTGTCTTATAAATTTGTGGGTCTTGTTAGCAGTTTTGTTTATAAATTCACACGATTAACATAACTATATCTCATAACATATTCATGGCTGATGTGCCTGCATCCTCCACATCTTTCATCTAAACTGTAAAAAAACATAAGTTTGTTAAAAAAAATTGAAAACCATGGAAATTGAAGATAGAGCTCATTAAACATATTTATAAAATGATTGAAATTAAATCACCATCTTGAACTAGTTGTGTAGCATCATGGTGAAATAGTTTTACATCATATTTTATAGCTTTTTGGTTGTTTACATAAACAATAATTGTATAAGTACATTTCGGTTAAAATCTATTAAACAAAATCACTTGTTGAAGTTGTCTTTGGTGACGAACCTTTCTTCATATTAGAATAGTAATGTTTCATAAACATTTCTTGATTGTGTCTCAACAATAAATTTTTTAGATAGTTTGGAATCCACTAATGCATAGAGTGTGACACTTTTGTCATAAAGCACTAATACTAGATAATCATCGAAACAACATCGAGTGAACATATCAGCCCAAAACTCATACTATATTTCTCAAGGAAAAGGATGGATGTTTCCTTGTAGGCCAATTTCACTTGTAGTTACCAATTTTTGTTATAGTTTCTCCATCCAATCCCTAGTGGCTTTTTCTCTATAATCATCATTAATGGTGCGGTTATGCACACCAGATATTGTGTACATGAGACACAAAAAATTTAATATCATGTTGCTATCGTAGAGTTTGTAGCATCCATCCAGAAATGATACTCCAATGTCTTTAACCTTTTCCATGTATCTTTGTATTGTGTCTCTTAACATTTTTGAATAACCAATTAGTATTAGAACAATAATAATACAATCCAGTACATTGGATCCGATAACTGTTAGAATATCCATTATTACATCGAAAGAAATATCGTTCGCCAAATTGTAAAAATCAACAATCACACATTCAACATTGAAAGGATTAGTCGAAGGAATAACTAATAAGTTGAAGGAAGATGGAATGGATATGCACATTTGCATGAATTTTTTTTGTGAATTCCATCCTTGCTAGTATATTTCCTTCTAGTAACATCACATAGTTTTCTAATATTTTATGAACCGCGACGAGAAGAACTTATTCCACCTTGTGATTTTTTTTTCGTTTTAACATTGTTTCCCCTATGTGGGAATCAATTTTTATTTTTCCATTTATCTCTTCACCCAAAAGTACAGATAACTAGTGGTAGTTTGATTCATGTAATTTAAATTTCGATTACTTTGGATTCGTTGTAGGATGTCAATACAATTTTATCTGGATGTTTATTTCTCAAATAATGTAGAGATTTTTCTCTCATTTTTTTATCTCCTTTTAATCTCTGTCAATAAGAATCAAATGTATATGTTATTACACTAGCCTCAAAAGACTCAGTTGATTTAGTATTCATTTTCAACCCTTGCAATTTTGATTTAGATGGGTCTATATCCAATTTATTCAAATATGTTTGCCTCAGCATAGTAAAAAACTTTGCATGTTTTGGAGGTGAAAGAAAACATTTTCTATGCAAGAAATTCCAAACACAAGATGTTTTTTAATTTCTATATTATTTTCTGAATACTGTAAATATACCATTTTGAATGTATTTTGCATTTGAATAGTCAGTTTTGTCATAATTTATTAGAATCCCCAAATTTCAACCATATTTTGAATAGGAATATGGTATGTTGTTTATGGAAGCATGATTTTCCCATTTCCTAAACAAATAAACATCCAAATCCATATCCAAAATAAGACACTTATTGTTTTCAAAGTCAAAGAATTCCACCTGGACATGCAGTGTACCCAAATCAATAACTTGTGATGATAGAACAATACCAACTTCCTCGTGATTGTCATATATAAAAAAACAACCACAGGTCGATGTGGTAGTTTTTAGTGGAATGAATTTCCACAAACCATTCATCGTCTCTTTTCTTCGAACAAATACTAACTGTGATGAATGGAATTGTTCTGAATGGAGTGCGAACAATGGAAGACATTTTACCTAAACTTAGAGTAAAATACATTAATAATTAGGTAATTTATGAACTTTAAAGTGTTTTTCTCAAATTTTTTGTTAAGAAATTTAAATACAACCCTAGCAGACACCAACCTCTAGAGTTCTTTACTATGTATCATAACAGGATAATTAACTTAATGGTTAGTGATTGCTAGGCTTCTATATGACATCTTATGTATCATTTAACTTATTATAATCATTCATATTTTGTGTATCAAATCAATAATAGCATAATATTTCTAAAATTCTGAAGTCAAATCATGATGCATTGAAAGATGAAACCATTTACACATTTTGAAAGTATTACATATGAGATGGACAAGTTATAACATTATATAGATGGTGTGATAGTAACATTAAAAAATACACACTTTAGTGGCAGATAGACTTCTATTCAACATATAAAAGAATAGCCTAAAACATTTATCAACCCATTTACACCTATTGAATGATAAACCATAGAGGACATTAAGATCTAATATTTGGTATTTTGAAGAGAGTGTTTGAACAACAAATCACAATAACAGAGTTTGTGATAGCTTGGGATTTTCTATTTTAGAAGATGATGTGATTTATGTGTATATCGGTCATACGGTAGTAATGAGGATTAAATTATTGTAACAAGACTAATGAATATGTTTAAATGATAATTATCGGAAGATCTAATGTTTTTTATTTTGTGGAGAGTATTTGAGAAACAAATCACATTAACGGACTTAGTAATAGCTCATCACTTTTTGTTATATAAGACAATGTGAAATATATATATATGTGTGTGGGACATACTTTATTCATTATGTTTAAAATTCTATAACTAGTCTAAGTATGATATTTTAAGCACAACACTTGGTGGGAAATTCCACAACAAGCTATAAAAAACAAACAAGAAGGATTACACTTTTCCTAAACGTAAGTATGGCCCTCTTCATAATAATCATTTTTCGTGGAAACAGTGCTCTCTATAAGTTCGTGGTGGGTTATACCTATTTGAGAAAAGATTTGATTATTAAAAATGTTTTTTGAGTACCACTAAAACAAGGGTCTATTCTATCTTACTATTACTATAAGTTAGATTTACAATACTAATTGAAGAAATTTATTCCAAATTTTTCGAACTTATGATAATGCATTTAGAGTGTCAATCTTCTTAGGCTAAAAACATTTACTATCTGATACGTTGTATCCATTGATGGTAAAAATCACTAAGAATTTAAAAATAGTGATAAAATAACAAATCACAACCTAGCTTAGTGGAAGCTAGGGTCCTACCGTTTCATATTTTCATTGTCTATACACTTTTGGCTCACTATTGATTTTCATGGATTATAATTCTATCATATTCGATAGACTATCCTTGGCGGAAACAAGTGATACACTAAAAATCCTTGATAGGGATCAAGCCATATGTATTTTCCATTAAATATATTGTTTGTAACATATAATTCACAATGTTTCGTATCAGAAAAATTGTTTAACTAACACTTAGTTTCATTACTTATTGAAAGTAACAGCACAACAAATAGTAGTTTCAACAGTTTATTTTATTGAAAATTTCAATAAAATAGTAAAGCACGAACTATTTGAGTAATCGTAAGGCTCCTACCATTACGGTCATTGTAAAAAATATTTGTACAACTTTGGATCGCTATTTTTTTTCATTGATTATAATTATATCATGTTGGCTGGAATGTACCTAGTGGAGACAATAGTTGTACTGCATACCATATAGAGGGATCAATCCTTACGTAGTTCCCATAAGGTATATTGTTTAAAACATATGATTCACATCGGATCTTATGGGAGAAAATTCTTAGCGAACGCTAAGAATTTTTTCATTATCAAAAGTAACAGCATAGTGGACACTAGGATCAATAGTTTCATAATTTGAAAATAGTGATAAAATAAAAGAGCATGCTCTATTTTAGTGGTCGCTAGCCTTCCACCATTACTACCAGTCATTATAAATACTCTATGTATATAGCTTTGGGTTACTACTATGTTTTCATGGATTATGCAGTACTCACAAGACATATTTTTCGTAACATATAATTCACATTTGTTCATACGAGAGAAAATGCTTAGTGGCCTCTAAGCTTTTGTATGTGATAAATGGAACACCATAACAACCACTAGGATCAACTTATTATTATTTCAACACTATGTACATGTATTTTGAATGATAGTGTTATCCATTTATTTTAATTGTACCATATTTACTAGGCTATGTGTGGAAAAGAGAAAGTCTTGCATTACGTACCCTCTTAATGGATTGAGATGCATTATGTGTTTCCCATACACTCAAAATTTCCTTATTTTTGAAAATAGCCATAAAATAACAACCCATGGTATAGCTTAGAGGCCGCTAGGCTCCTACCTTTACCTCTTCTCATTATAAACAATATCTTTACAGTTTTAGATCGTTAGCCTTAATATGTAGTTCCCATAAAATACATGGTTTTCAACTCATATTTTACATCATTTACTATCAAAGAAAATGCTTGGTTACTGCTAAGCTCCTTTACTTATTAACAAAAATGACATATCAGACCCTAGTATCAAAAGTTTCTTATTTTAAAAATAGCCATAAAATAACAAATCACGGTATAGCTTAGCGAATCTTAGGCTCGTACCTTCACCTCTTCTCATTATAAACTCTATCTTTACAGTTTTGGATCCATGGCCTTGGTATGTAGTTCCAATGAGATACATGGTTTTCAACTCATACTTCACATCATTTCCTATCAAATAAAATTATTAGCACCTGCTAAGCTCCTTTACTTATTGACAGAAATGATATATCATATCCATGGCTCAAAAGTTTCTTATTTTGAAAATATCCATAACTTAATAAATCATGGTTTAGGTTAGCAAATTCTAGGCTCCTACGTTTACCTCTTCTCATTATAAACACTATTTGTAAAGTTGTGGATTGTTAGGTTTAGTATTTAGTTGCCATAAGATACATGGTTTTCAAGACATATTTCACATCGTTTGTTAACAAATAAAATGCTTAGCATTAGCTATACTCCTTAACTTATTGATAGAAATGACATATCAGATCCTAAGCTCAAACATTTCTTATTTTTAAAATATCCATACAATAACATTATTTGTAGAGTCTTGGATCACTAGCCTTATTATATATCCCAAATAGCTTTTTCGAACTTGCCACGTGGCACATTTTAATTGTATATTTAATTTAAATTAGAGCACACTATATCTAACAATGTAGAAATCAATTTTGATAAAGAATGGAACGTAAATTTCTGTATATTATTCTAATAAACTTCAAAACTGTGTTTAGGATTTATTTCTTTTATTTTCTTATAATATATTTTTTTACTATGTTTGTTTTAATAAATGTTGTATAATATATTTTTTAACATGTTTATATTATTATAGGCTATAGACATGCCATATCCCTAAAACTCTACCAATATTTCAGGTTTGCTTTAAAAGTTTTTAGCAAATCTGTTGGTTATTGTTGTTGAATCCTTGTTCTCGGTGCAGTTGTTTTTGTGTTGTTTTCTAGCTGTAGTTTTGTTGTTATTGGTTTGATGTTGAGATCTATGTAGGAAGATGGCCCTGCCTTTGTTTTCTCTTGTTTTTCTCTATTTTGGATGGGGTGTGGACCCAATGGATCAAAAATCACACCGTTATACTTTGTTAATCTTGGTTGTTGAGCCTCTGGTTGTAACCTTGGGTAAGGTCCCTCAAAACCTTTTACCAATAATAAAAAAAATCATAGCTTATAGACAATGAAAAATTGCATTGTTTTTAATCCATGTTTAGTTTTAATTTTTAAATTGTGGAAAAATAAAAAATAGGGAAATTTGAATTTCCCCACATTTTTGGATATTTGAAATTTCAATACCCTGCCCTTTTTCTTTTAGAGGGGGAAGGGAAAATTTCAAATTTTTGTATCCTTCTCTTTTTCTATTTTTGAAATTTATTTCATGGAATGTGCTAAACAAATTATTAAATACCTCAGAGAAATTTTGATTAGGGTTTCTATTTTGTTTTGGTCAATCAGAAAAGCATGTCTTCAAAATAAAATATATTCACAGGTCGTAGATTGCAACACTGAGTGTTTGAATCCTGGTTATTTTGTGCATGTGATTATAATATTGTTTACAAATAAGGCACACAAAATACATATAGAAAGGATGCTCATAAAGGATGCACATGAAGGAGGATAGAAACAGAGGTTGTGAAAAGAATCATTCAGATTCTTTGATTGAGGTATTAGATGGATGTTTCACAAACAATATAAAGCATGAAATAATCTCATTTATTACTAAACCAAGTATTTATATTAAATTTTTACCTTTCTTATTGTGGTATCTATTAGTTTCTCTGTAGTTAACTTGTTCCTATGTTTTGCGTGGCAATCCAATCATGATCCACTCAAGCCTTGTTCTGTCCTACACAATCCTTGCTTTCTAGTTACATTTTATCTCCATGCCAACTTACCTTGTTCTTCATGAAAACTTGTCTTTTTTTGTGCATTAAAAAAAGACATTTTAATATCTTTTCTTCTCTAGTATTTATCTCTATTTAACACTTTCCCATTTCCACCATTCTATGTCTCTCTTTGGCTATTTTCATTTTGAATTTTTTGTACTCATTCCTACAATTGTTTTTTAAGGATACTGATAGCTTTCTAACAAAGTCACCTTTTTTAATTTTATTTTAGCTAAGAGAACCAAAATAGTTTAATGATGTTCATTAAGATGATGTAAATAAACGTCACTAATTAATGCATATTACATTTTTTACATGGTTGTCGCTTAGAAATTTTAGGAAAATATATGAGGTTAAAAAAATAATTCAAAACTATAAATCCATATTAAGAATTCAATTCTATGATAATTATTTCCAATTATATATGTGTTTCCATGTAGAACTAACCAAATGTAGTGTCTTCAACAATTTTATGTTGTGTACATTGGAAGTTAAACACATTATATGTGTAATAATATTATTAAATCTAATTTTAATCACTATGCATTTTATAATTAATATATTATTCCTTTTGAGCCCACTAATCTATGCCAAAAATTCACATAACTTTGAGGCTTCCACGATATAATTATTTTTTTTGACAACCTATTTAGGAAACCCTAATTTTATTTCGAATTACATATAGGATTCTACAAGTATATTTATATATCCATTACATAAATTATGGATTTATTTATTATCATTTGTATCTTTTCAATATGATTTCTTTTCTATGAATAAACTCTATCATAGGAAAAATTATCTACCCTAGCATTCGCTAGGCTATATTTCTAATTTGGAAAAATCATTCATTTTCCTTGGATCCTCACAGATCAGTTGTTTTTATATAGGAATCACGGTGTTTTTTGGTCCTAGCAGTCACTTTTGTTCTTTGTTTATTGTTATATTTGCAAATATTTACAATTTAGATTTTTAAAACAGCTTCATTATGAACATGATATATTTAGCTTTAAGAATAGATTAGTAGGTGCTAGGATGCACGAGTAGATGGCGTCATACGTAAAAACTTGTTTTATAGATTCTCAGTTGCAATTCCGAGTTTCTATATTTTTCATAAATGTAAAATAATTCTGCCAAAATCTTGTAAGAAGTGGATAAAACTATACATATACCTGTATAACATATTAAATATACAATTTTAAACGTATATTTATGTATCTATTATATAAACTCCATATTTATTTGTTATCTTTTCAATATGATTTCTCCTGAAAGAATACACTCTACATGAAAAAATTTGTGTGTAGTAGAGTCTGCTAAGCTATAATTCTTATTTAGAGAAACCTTTTATTTGGTTTTAGAAATCACTTTTTTTGGTCTTTTTTATCTATGCAAAGATTAAGAATTTAGATTTATAACATAGCTTCATTATGAACATGATATATTTACCTTTAGAAAGATCTTAGTGGTCGCTAGAGTGCAACGAGTAGATCGCGTTGTATTTAAAAACTTGTCGTATAACTTATAGGTCGCTAGTCCAAGTTTATTTTCTTATTCTAAATATAAAAATATTCTACCAAAATATCATAAGAAATATAGAATTCTAGACATATAGTTGTGTAACACATGAAAAACATGATTCAAAATGTACACATCTTCATTATGAACATGATATGTTTTCCTTTAAGAATATATTAGTGGGTGTTGCTGTACAACAAGTCCAAGTCTATACCTATAATATTATACAAATTCCAGATTTATTTTTTACTGTTTATATAAACTCCTTTTTTAATACAATCTACATGAAAAATATTTCCTACTCTAGTGACCTCTAGGCTATAATTCTTATTTGGATGCAGTCTTCGTTTACCTTTGTGGACTCATGAATAAGTGTATTTTGTTATAGGAAACACAATTTTTTGGGTCAAGCAATCACTCTGTTACGTGTCTCATGTTAAATACACAAAGACTAACAATTAAATTCATAGTAAAACTTCATTATAAAAATAACATATTTACTTTTAATAATACCTTTTCGGCCACTAGGCTTCATCAAGTATACCGCATTGTATCTAAAAAACTTGTAAATATTTGTGGTCTCTCATCGACTAGGTTAGCCCAAGATATAACATTAATACCCTATAGTTGGTTGGATTAAACAAATTAAATTAAAATATTTTGAGCTAAGCGGGCACTAGGTACTTACACACTATAATATTTTGAGCTTAGTGGGTGTTATAATCTATCTAGTTACCCAATGATATTTTGAGCTTAGCATCTGGTAGCTTATGACACAACATAATATTTGAATCTTATAAGTATCTAGGTTTCAGTAAAAGAAAGTAATATATTATAAGATTAGTGGTTGGTAGGTTATGCCAAAACATAATAATACGATAATATTGGTATTTAACAAATTAAATCAACATAGTTTGAGCTCAGTGCCCACTAGGTATTTAAACAATATATTATTTTGAAAGAAAGAGTCACTTTTATTTAAAAACTAAAGAAAGACATATTGAGTTAAGTTTCCGCTAGGTTTTTTTTCAACAAAACTTCAACAAATGATAGTGTAATCTTCAAATATACAAACAAGATGTGTATAAATTAGTTGAATTTATCATATGATTTTAAGATTTTAAATTAATATATTTTGAGCTTAGGCCCCACTAGGTTACACTACCACATAATCATTGGAACTTAACCGTGGTTAGGATTTAATAAACTAAATTAAGGTATTAATATCTTAGTGGGTGCTACGTTATGCCACAACATGTTAGTTGGGTATTCAATTTACTATTTTATGTATCGCAAACATGATATGTATTGCAAAGAAGATGCAAACAAGATGTGTATAAATTAGTTGAATTTATTGTATGATTTTAATATTTTAAATTAATATATTTCAAGCTTAGTGCCCACTAGGTTATGCTACCACATAATCCTTGGAACCTAGATATGGTTAGGATTTAATAAAATAAATTAAGGTATTAAGAGCTTAGCGGCCGCTAGGTTATGCCACAACATATTATTTGGGTATTCAATTCGCTAGGTTATTTATCGCAAACATGATATGTATCACAACAAATATGAAAACAAGATGTGTATAAATTAGTTGAATTTATCATATGATTTTAAGATTTTAAATTAATATATTTCGAGCTTAACACCCGCTAGGTTATGCTACAACATAATCATTGGAATCTAGTGGTGGTTAGGATTTAATAAATGAAATTAAGGTATTATGAGCTTAGCAGCTGTTAGGTTATGCCACGACATATTCTTTGGGTATTCAACTCGCTAGGTTATGTATCGCAAAGAAGATATATATAAATTAGTTGAATTCATTCAATGATTTTAAGATTTTAAACTAGGATATTTTGATGATAAGTCTTCAAAAAATGGTACATGAGGAACCGGTCCATGATAAGCCTTCCAGTAGTGGAATCCCATGATGATTACAAGAAACTTATCATACTAAATATATGCCAAAATATGGGGAAGAGTTGTAATCAGCTTCACTTCACCCACAAATACTTTGTATATCTGTACACTTCACTATATAGATAGCCATTTAGACCCTTAATCAAAACATAAAGACAAATGCATCTAGGAAAGATTATCCTGTTCAACCTCTCAGATCCACCTCGTCAATGATATCAACATCTGCGTCCCCTTTACTCTAATCAATGGAGGAGGGTGAATCGACACAACATTCTAGCATTTTCACTTTAGCGCCAGCAGGGAGTTCTATACCCTAATCTTCCCCAACCACCTCTAGACCACATATAATCACTTGCATCCCCGACGTTAAGGCATGGAAATGATACTAAAGGCTGAATGGATGGTCCTCCAACTTCTCATTCTCCTTATGCAATATAAATTACCCTGAAAAGTTTGACAATATGTTTTCCACACTCAACACTTGCTTCATGTTAAAAACATTTCTCCACCCTTTGGACTGGTTCATGTCAATTATTATCTTACACATTATCTCAAAAATATCATCGTCATCTTATTCTTTGAATCCTTCCGTGACCGACCAGACCTTTTTTATCTAATTCTGCATAGTTACATTCAAAATTTTCCCATCCATCCAAGAAGTAAACGATTCCCCAACATCCTTTCCTATCATAGCTCTCTTTCAGTTCCTGCTAGGACCACACTCCATGCTACCCAAGAAACCATAAGCACCCCTATCACCTTCATAGAGATACAGGAAGCAAAATGACCAAAAATGAAAAGAGGAAAGGGGTAGTGAAATGTCCATCTGGCTCGGAGATATAAAGCCACTAGCACACAACACACGAAAGGAGGTAAGTGTGAGGGTACCAAAGATCATCGATTAGATATCCTAATCATAAATATAATGCTTCCCATTAAAACTCTTAAATGCCTAATGTCATCTTACATCTCGTGTGTGTATAACCTTTAATCAATTCTATCTATAGATGTCATAAATGACCATTAAAGCCGACATGTCATATCCTCTTGTCGCCACTAAAAAATTTTACCCCTCAGAATAATATAATATGTTTTATTAAAATATTATAAGTCACTACATTTTGACAAATCAAATTAATTTGTATTGATTTTATCGACCTCTAATTTAATCAACCATGTTAACTTTGGAGAAATGTATGGTAATCAAGATTTATATGAATTAGTCGACTTTATTGTATGATTTTAATATTTCAAATTAAGATATTTCAAGCCTAGTGCCCGCTAGTTTATGCCACCACACCATCTTTTTAGCTTATTAGTGGTTATGATTTAATGAATTATATTAAGATATTTTCAACTTAGCGGCCACTAGGTTATGCCACAACATAATATTTGGACCTTAGCAGTCTCTAGGTTTCAACAAAAGAAAGTAATAACTTAAGAATATAATATTTTGAACTAAAAATTTAATAGTATTTAACAGACAAAAGAAAGACATTTTTATTCCAATGTCCTCTAAGTTATGCTTAAACATAACCTAAAAATTTATATTGTAAAATTAGAAGTCGTTAGGTTTCAACGAATTAAATTATGTTGTTTTGAGCTTAGAGACCTCTAAGGTTATCAATGACATTGAATTTGGAGATATTTATTGCAATAAAGACCAGTATAAATTAGTTGAACTTTTTTGTATGAATTTAAGATTTGGAATTAAGATATTTTGAGCTTAGCGCCCGTTATGTTATGCCACCACATAATAATTAGAGACTACTGGTGGTTTCAGATACTTTGATCTTAGTAGTCGGTAACTTATGCCACAACAAATTATTTGGAGATTAAATTCACTAGGGTTCAATAATTCTTAGCCTCGATATTTTATAGTAGTTAACAAATTACAAGAAGATATTTTAAACTTAGTTGATGCTAGTTTAAATAATTACATAATATATGGAGGTTACGGTCAATATGATTAAACAAATTAAATTAACATATTTTGAACTAAGTGGAGACTAGGTACTTCCATAATATATTATTTCAAGCATAGTGGTTGTTATCATTTAACATGTTGCTGAATGATATTTTGAGTTTAGCATCCACTAGATTATGACACAACATAATATTTGGTTCTTAGTGCTCACTAGGTTTAAACAAAAGAAATAAGATATTATTAGCTTGGCTACCGGTGGGTTACGCCAAAACATAATATTTGGATTTATAAAATATTAATCAATATAGTTTGAGCATTTCGAGCGCTAGCTACTTAAACAATATATTATTTCGAGCTCAAAACAAAATAGCAATTAACAAACAAGGGAAAGATATTTTGATCTTTGTGGCTGCTAGGTTTTCGTCAACATGTTATTTGGTGATTTCATCACTAGGTTTTAATAATTTATAATTAAGATATTTTACAGCATCTAACAAATTAGAGGTAGATATTTAGAACTTTTCTAGTGCTAAACCCATAATATAATATTCTAAGCTTAGATTTTGCAAGCACCTAATTAGTAAGATAATTATATTTTGATATTAGACAACGGTACATTATGCCACACCATAAATTTTTGGAGCTTGGTGGTTACTAGGTTTTATCAAAATAAAGTAGGATATTGTGATATGAGAATCCTCTAGGTTATACCAAGACATTAAATTTTGAGCATATCAATCTTAAGGATGTAAGAAAACTCGTTAAGATATTAGGATCTTAGCCACGACTACAATATGCCAAAACACAAAACTATTTGGAAGTAGAGTAAAAGTGGGTTTTCCCAAATGACCTACATTCTTGCATTAAAAATACCTCACAAGCAGATATTACAGTGAAACAAGAAGAGTAACAATCTCGTATGCAAAAAAAATAAAAAAACCAAAAATTCCCAAACTGGACAAAGCCAAATTACATTCTATGGATATTTTTTAGAGTAGTTGCTTCATCCTTAGCATCAGTAATAGGGCTTCCTTCAACTAGCACGCCCACTAACTTATTTTTTTCTAGGAAGTCTTCATTTATTTTCATCCAGATTATGTCTGTGTGACTTTTCCATTCCTTGATAGCATATACTGAGTGTAACATATTCTTAAATGGCCTTGTGAGGATTAAGAGAGATCTTCTCTAAATGCTCCTTGTGTTCTGAAGTTGTAGTGGGGAAGCCCATTTTCATCGAAAGAGGAGAAATAGGGTAAACTGAGGAGAGATCCCACAACACATTTGGAATTTTCAAATCAATGCTAACTTCCATGCAAAAAGGAGGGAGGGAATTCACACATGTTTTCCACGATCAGGTGATTTGATTTGGTTGGAGCCATTACAATTTTTCATGGAGATGAGAGGAGAATTTAGAGAAGCGTTGGAAAGAGGTGGAGAGGAATTAGATGTCAGGTCTAAAAGTGGTTCAGAGACCTTAGGAGAGTGCTTCGAGGGGGTCCAAAGGGTTAAGATCCGTCAAAGAAGATGAGGGAGACATAAGAGTGAAATAATGGGGGGAGACCACTAGACTGATTTGGCTAATGATCATAATGTCTGAATTGGAGTCGGTGAAGGGAGATGAAGGTGGTAACGACAATGGTTAAAAGAGGGAGCTAGTTGTAGAAGAGGAGGGGGGACATGACGCTACTTTCCTAGATAAGAGGGGAAGCGTGAGATTTATTTTTGGGAAGATGTCATTTTAAAGAGAAAATACAAAAGGCCTTGGTGTAAGAAAATGGCCTTCATCTTCTCTATCCAGTTTAAGGGACTTCTCAAGTGATTGAAATAGAAAAATCTATAAATTTTACCTTCCTGGTCATGTTGAAGATTGCACAAGAAGAAAAATCTCAGCTCCATAGATCACTTTATATGTGTCGCTCCATCGTGAAGGTACCTCCTCAATTACTCAGCAACCCTATCCCAAGGTTGTGGAAGCAAGTCACACATTTCATATCCCAAGTGATACATTCTCATATTTTCACCAGGATATAGGAATTCATCCATCGCCTCCCTGAAGTGAGCATTTAAAATAAATCTATCCTTCCACGGGGGAGCCCTGTCGTAGCCGTAATGGGACTCTATCGAAATAAAAAAATTCATCTTGCCCACATTGACTCTTCCTTTCTTCCAAGTTTCCAACACAATGTTGGTCACTTGGACAGAGTGACCAGACAGTATTTACCATAAAACAATGTAGCACCACCATCATGCAAAATACTCCATTCTACCGGGTTTTCCTTGACCTTTTCAAAGGAAGAAGGTTGAATACATTTGATGGTGTCACCCATAGTGAATTGGACTATTATGACAGTGATTTTCAAAGGCCTGATATAGATGATGCTTAAATAGAGATGTCGATCACATTGATTACAATATTCAACATGTGTCTCCAAGCTTTCTAATTTAAATTTTTCCTAATTAGTAATAGTCATTAATTGGTCCCATCCATCACATGAATGCAATCTATGAATGTCATGAATGCCCAAAAAACCTAGAAATGGTGTATCCTCTTGTCACCTCCAAATGAGGTTATACCTTAACATAACCTAACAAATTTTTATTGTAATATTAGTTAATGTTCAGGAAACTGAAACATTAATTAGTTACATGTTCTTGCAATTACTGCATTTAGTGGAGGTTGAAGGTTTGAATGTTAGCGATATTAAATGTATTTTGTTAATATATATTATAAAGGAATAATTTACAAACAACATGGAGCAAGATGAAATAAATAACATTGATATACATGATTTCATATTGTATAGATTATCATACAACAAATCATAAAGCAATATCTTATTACAATTTCTTTATTGACACATCTATTTGTTACATCTTGTTTATCCAAGGTTGTTCATTCTACACATGGAAATGAAGAGGGTAAGCATAGAGATGTTGTAGGGAGCACAAGTAACACTTGTCATGGGCATTTTTTTGTGAGATTTGGTGAGGTGATTTCACAAAACACTACTTGGATGGAATGAGACAGGGACAATGTTGTCTCGAAACCAAATCATCACCGTGAGTCCTCTCCATCTTGAGGTCTGATTTTTTCAACGGAGAGCATTGTGTTTAGTTCGGAACAAGATAAACTTAAATGTAGATAAAATTACAGGTACGTGGTAATAATAATATGCTTATTGGGTTTGTGTTCTCTTACAGGTACATGAAAAGAATAATATGCTTTTTCATATTTTAACTAGCCTCATGGATGTTTAAATTTCTTCGTATATTGAACCCTTACGTGACTTCAGACTGGTGTGGGTATATATATTAACTTTAATCAAGATTTTTTTTTGCAGGTACAGTCGACAGTTGGTTGTTTATATTATTTCAAGTGTATTGGTTACTTTCATTTAACAAGTTATTGAATGATATTTTGAACTTAGCATCTGCTAGCTTATGACACAACATAATATTGTTTCTTTATGCTCACTAGGTTTAAACAAAAAGAAAAAAGATCGTATTAGCTTGGTACCGGTGGGTTTACGCCAAAACATAATATTTGGATTTATAAAATATTAATCAATATAGTGTTGAGCATTTCGACGCTAGCTAATTAAACAATATATTATTTCGAGCTCAAAACAAAAATAGCAATACACAAAACAAGGAAAATATTTTGCTCTTTGTGGCGTGCGAGGTTTTCGTCACATGTTATTTTTGGGTGATTTCACCTAGGTTTAAAATAGCTTTATAATTAAGAAAATATTTTACGCATCTAACAAATTAAGAGGTACGATAATTTAGAATTTTTCTAGTGCTAAACCCATACTAAATATTCTAGCTTGATTTTGCAAGCACCTAATTCGTAAGATAATTAATATTTTGATATTAGACAACGTACATTATTGCCACACCATAAATTTTTGGAGCTTGGTGGTTACTAGGTTTTTATCAAAATAAAGTAGGATATTGTGAATATGAGAATCCTCTATTGTTTTATCCAAGACATAAATTGTTGAGCATAATCATTCTTAAGGATGGAAGAAAAAACTCGTTAAGATATTAGGATCTTAGCCACGACTACAATATGCCAAAACACAAAACTATTTGGAAGTAGAGTAAAAGTGGGTTTTCCCAAATGACCTACATTCTTGCATTAAAAATACCTCACAAGCAGATATTACAGTGAAACAAGAAGAGAACAATCTCGTATGCAAAAAAAATAAAAAACCAAAAAATCCCAAACTGGACAAAGCCAAATTACATTTTATGGATATTTTTTAGAGTAGTTGCTTCATCCTTAGCATCAGTAATAGGGCTTCCTTCAACTAGCACGCCCACTAACTTATTTTTTTCTAGGAAGTCTTCATTTATTTTCATCCAGATTATGTCTGTGTGACTTTTCCATTCCTTGATAGCATATACTGAGTGTAACATATTCTTAAATGGCCTTGTGAGGATTAAGAGAGATCTTCTC